>OZ010578.1:133517322-133704822 GCA_963932145.1 Acanthosepion lycidas | reverse complement strand
ATACATACATACATACGTATATATACATATACATATTTCATTGAATACAACAAACAAGGCACTTTGATTTAGTTCGAATGTTCTTTTTTTCCAAGCGCTTTTGGCTATACATTTAGCTATTTTCAAGGATGAAATAATTTAACTGTTAAATAAGAAAGTGCTCAGAAAAAAAAACGTTCGAACAATTTTTTGTATCCATTGGTTTTTAAACATATTTAAAAATCAGGTCCCAATACTGAAGGAGAGTTTATTTAATTTATTTTTTTTATTTTATCTTCATTTTAAAAAAAATAAAATTTTCAAAGCTTAGATTTAAATTTCCAAATATACCAATTCTTATTATAGTTCTCAAAATTTGATAATGAAGCGTGACAAGAATTTTTTGAAATTTATTTTTTAGAATAAATTTTAGAAATAATTTTTTAATTTGTTTATCTACAAATTTGTACAACATGAACAGAAAATGAAACCAGGTAATATGTGAATTAAAAAAAAACAACTGACAAGTGAAGTCTATGTTAAAATTAAGTTTTAAATCCATAGAACTAAAACCCAATTTAATACAATCACCCAGAATTTTCTTTGATCATATAGCATTTTATAATATTTTGAATTGACAGAAATCATAAAAACAGATGAGAACCAATTGTTGTTTCATGATCATCTTTAAGTAAGGATAAATAAAATATTTCTCTTTTTTATTTTAATAATTAATAACAATTTCAAAAAATTCTTGCTTTTTATTTGCTTTAGCCTTTTCTGCTTTGGCGTTTAGCTTAAACATTATACCTTATTTCTTTAAGACTTTATTTTATTTAAGCATAACATATACATACGATATGAGTTCTCTTAAAGTGATTTATTACAATTAAGAAACACAATAAAGATATGGTCCATTTATATTTGGAAGTATAAAAAATGACTTAAATAATGAAAAACAAGAAAATAAAATGAAAAAATCTAAAACCATGCAGACAATACTGAAATTACTGCACAATGATTATTTTTATCAAGTAAAAGCAATTATCTTAGACATAATTTATCCAAATTTATAACAACTCAGGGAAAACAAATTCATATTAAAGAGCTAAATAATAAATTTGTGTCTCTTGAAGTTCTATCATATAAGTATCACTTTTTAAAACTGCAATGAAAAATAATTACAATGGATTTTTATTAAAATATTCATTGAAATATTCATATAAATTTAGAATAAAATTTAGAATAAAATTTAGAATAAAATTTAGAATAAAATTTCAAATGGTTATCAAACTTCATAGCTAAAGGCCTTATTTCAAGTAATGAAATCTCTTCAAAATGGACACCATGAGAAATTCAACAGCATTAACATTGCTTTATAAGAAATATGGTGTCTTTTCATTTTTTTTCAAGTTGACTCAATTTTTTTTATTGAATTTGATCTGGGTTAATTAGTATTTAGGTAAAAACATCCCAACTGTTTACTTTAACATGAAATAAAAGAGGTCAGATTAGGTAAATGTACTCTTTTGAGGATTTTGAGCAGGATGAGGTTCAAATGGTGATTAATGTTTTCAGAGGCATTTTGGGACTTTGTGTAAATGTACACATTTTTCACTCACATTTTAGTTGTAGCTTTTTAGTACAAGAATTGAAAAAAAATTACCAGAAAATAAATAAATGCAAAATGTCTACACATAATAACACAGATCACATCTTACTAAGATTAAATGAATAATAATACACATTTCTTCTTAATATTAATTTTTTATTAAATGGGATTATCTGGATTTAATTGATAAAATTTCTATAGATATTTTTAAAGAAAGTTTTTAATTTTGCCTTGTCTGTGCAGGAAGGGTTCAGGTCCCTACTGAATCTGTGCTTGCATTCTGTCTATAAAAATATCTTTTCTTTCAAACTAATTTACAATATTAATTATATTAAAAGGAAAAACATATTTGTGAGCTTTTTATCCTTTTATCTAACATTTTTCATATTCAATCATTGTGTAATTCAAGTCTAAAAAATATATAGAATGCATAAAATGATGAATAAACATGATATCTAATGATTTACAATCTAATTGAAAATATATAAGCACAAATATTGTATTAAGTAGCATATGAGATCCATGGTTAATACAGTATAAGTTTAGACAAGCCATCAAAGGCACTACTTAAATAGGCCGGGCCACTCAGAAAAAATAGGAAAAACTATTTGGGGTAAATAATTTTTGCAGAAAAGCATTTTTTTAAAACCTTCCTTAGGTTGCAACACTTGTCAGAATTTTCAATTTTTTTTTTTAAATCAGTATCATCCAAGCAAGATAATAAAGCTGCTAAAAGGCAAGGGGTTACAGGGTGTGAAAGACTTAAGAACAGATAGATTAATAATGAGTGGGAAGAAAAAAGAGTAATCAAGGGGATAGTAGATATCAATTGACATTGCATTTAAATTTTTGCAGATTAAAGTTGACTGGAAAGCATGGAGATGGAAGGGAGTTCCACAAGTGAGAAGTGTGAGAAAATAAACTGTTAGCATATAACTTACTGCTACATATAGCTAGCGCAACTGTAAATTGATGAGATCTCAACACCAGTCTAGTACTGCGCTTAAATTCATAGAGTCTAGGTATCAAAGAAAAGAGCTCATCCAAACAATCACCATGAAGTATTTATAAAAAAGGTACAGAGACACAGCCTTATGGTGGCGGATAAGCGACTGAAGCCGAGCTGCCAGATGAGGACTAATAATATTGCAGATTCTTCTTTGTAACTTATCAAGGAGCTCAAGGTAAACAGCAAGGGCATCAGACCATATATGGCATTAATATTCTAAGCATGAACAAATGATAGAATTATGGATATGTTGGGTATATTCTGGAGAGAAAAATTGTCTTGTACAACACAGTGAACTAACCTTCTTAGCAGCTAACTTAGCAATGGATTCAATATAGTATTTCCATTATGTCAGCTGAGAACATTAGCCCAAGAAGGCACAACAAGCCACTTTCCTGGAGGTTAGCATCAGCCATGCTGAGGGAAGGCAGCAAAGGGTCTCATAGATGATTAATGGAGAGAAGTTTTTACTTTTGCTCCAGTTAACAACACACTTGAGATCGTTTTTGACATTGGCTGCCATTTTGACCTTGTCAGACTGATCAGCTTTACTACTGAGGAGTAAATGGTTGTGTTGTCAGTGTAGATGCCAAGTTGGGAGCTGATGTCATTGGGAAGGTCGTTAATAAAAATTAAAAACAGTGTAGGACCAAGGATGGAGCCCTGGGGGACACCCGCATTAGTACAAAAGGATGTAGATGAGTTGCCTTTCAGGATAACATTCATTTCATGATTTGATAGAAAAGACTGGATCAGCTGAAAAATGTGTCTGGAGACACCATAACTTTGGAGCTTGTGGAGTTTATAGACACTGTATGCCAGACCCTGTCTAAGGCTTTCAAAAAATATTGAATTATTAGTGATTTAGAAGGTGGGTCCTAACAATCCCTGACTGTAAAGAGTTATTGGCCATAAGCTAAGCCACTTAACTGTTATTTATTAGGTTGGTGCAAAAATAATGTCGGTTTTTGACGTATTTTTTAACGTATTTTTTAACGTCAAAAACCGACACTATTTTTGCACCAACCTAATACAAATGTTAAGTTGGAAAATATACTCACATATCTGAATAATTTTTTTTAATTTTCAGCATTTTTTAACTTTTCTAAACTTTTTTTTCAAACTTTTCAAATAATTTCTTTTCTTAATTTTTTTCTGTATGGGATTTTTTTGGAAACACATGCACAAACATTTGAAGGTCATAATAATCTATATTAAATGAAGAAAAAATGAATACGTAATTTTATTAATTTATGTAAATTTTTGTTCTTTAATTAAAAACGAACATTTATTCATTATTTAAAAAAATCTTTTTGTAATCCATCCTAAAACAAAGTTTGTTTTTGTACATAAAAGCCAATGACTGTAAAAGTCAGGGATCAGTTTGATACTTCATTGATATTATAAACAGGACTCGCCTTCTTTTTCGATTTTGATTAGTTTTGCCACCAAAGCAAAGTTCACAGAATGCTAATAAACAAAAATTATTTCCCCACAAAATTTTCCACCTTTTTTACGAGCAGACCTAAGTAGTAGCCCTTGAAAAATTACATCTTTATTAAGGTTTTCACATAGGAGACTTTAAATATTATGGAGTTAGGCTATGTAAAAGTATTGGTAGTTTAGCAGACACCTCAATTTCACATAAAAGACTTTGGAAATATTTTTAAAAACATTTTTGGTAAAAATTTGGGGTCTTATATGTCATCAAATATAGTATATATGTGTATATCTGTTTAACTACAGAGTTGAGAATTACATGTCAATTTACAGACATGAGTGATCTCCCTTTATTTGAACAGTTGCCTATTGCTACACCCACAGATCCTGATTGTTTCTTTTCAAAACTCACAGTATTTACTCAACGTGATATTTTATTCCAAATTCCATATAAAGTTTGGTTGAATAAAACCTCTACTGACTTTTATTTATAATGATTTCTTCATTTCATATACATTTGTTGCATTCACTTTCACAGAAATACCCTTGTGAAGGGTACATATATATATATCTCATTCCAATTATGGATTAAATAGAAAGGTAGACTAGGCTCTCTAGTCTTAGTTGGCAACCAGTCTAGTAGAAGGACAACTCTAAAGCCAAAACCTGAGGAGGGCTGTTTGGAAACTCTTTTGTGGCACACTGTGCACCATTTCTCCATTATCAGTTCATCTGAAAAATGTGGCTGGTTCTACATAAGCGATCATCATGAGAATCAAATTATATGTGTGGGTATTCTGTTGGTTCAGTTCTAAAAACTGAACTGTTAGGCCCTCATATGTTAAAATCAGTGGGAGAGTCCACTATTATATATATCTAGGTAAAATGAGAACAAATATAGTGTAATTCCACTATCTGTAACATTTAATTTAAAAGAGGGCTCAATACAGAGTACAGGTTGAGGAGACACATTTGTAGTGTTGAAACAATTGCAATTGTGTAGTGATTTTTAACATGTTTTTGTTTTAATATTCTAATGTTAATAATATATATATATATATATATATATATATATATTGCTCTTTAACTATGAATTGAATACACACATATATATATATATATATATATATTGCTCTTCAACTATGAATTGAATATATATATATATATTGCTCTTCAACTATGAATTGAGCTCTCTAGCGATTGGCATATTTCATATAGAAAACCATAAAATTTCCGTTTCTCTCTGCTGTGCGTCAATAGCCTAAGGCTAGGATCTCTGACCAATGCCAAATCAGTCGGGTTTTGATCACAGCTTGAAGCAATTGGATGTCTAGCCCCACTGAAGAGTTGTGATACAGTAAAGCAGTCTGTCTGTAGATGACTATATATATATATATGTTAAAGAACAAATAGGAAACATTTATCAATCTAACATGTTTCACTTTTATTAAAGCTTCATCAGAGGATGAGACAATGTTAGTATCATTTATGGTGTTCTAAATTCAAGGAGAGATGACATGTTCTTTCCAAGAAATTAACAGATTCCAAGATTAACTGAAAAACCGTAAATATTACTTTATGCATGTAAGTGTATAATAAATCTATTTTTTCTATGTGGGATTCAGATGATAATGCATATTCATAAGTGTGTATGTCTAGTAAACATTAAGTTTGGTGAATTCAGTACACAATAAATTATACTAATGTGTGTTCAACAAATCAGATGCATGTGAAACTTGATTAAACAATGAAAATCAAACAACACAAAAATAAAAATACAGTGCAACCCGGATATAAGAGAGTTGTCAGGACCGGAGAATAAGTCTCTTATATCCGGGTTTCTCTTATATCCGGGTCTCTTATATCCGGTTTACACTGTACCAGATTTTCTTTTTCTCCATATCTCATTCTCTGATGAAGCTTTAATAAAAGTGAAACCTGTTAGATTAATAAATGTTTCCTATTTGTTCTTTATCCTATCATTTGATCTGTATTTGATCTGAAATATATATATATATATATCTGTGTGTGTATGGTTGTCCATTTGTCCTATAGGGATGTTCACAAATAAGTTAACTGATAATACATAAAGAATTGTTTATTGTCCCAACTAAACTAAATGAAAAATGTATACATTTCAATTCTTTATATGCTGTATTGTATAACAAGGACAACCAACCATCCCTAATTTACCATAATCTATTGTATATGCATAAATACAGAAAAAAGGTCAGATGTAAGGAGCACATCTGAATAATTTGGTTTACTTATTCTTTGTTGGCTTTGTCAGCGATTTAAAGATTGTTTTTGTTGGTCTTTGCACTAAATTCTCTTCTTCCAAAATGTTGTTTCATGAATTGTTTAAATTAATAGACTCCTTTTGATGTTCTGAACACATTCACAAAACTAACATGACTCAAGAGGGCAGCTTAACAAAAAAAGATTTGTTTTAATTTCATTATTTTTAAAAAAAATTTTACTTTCTCTTTTATTTATGTACTTTTTCTTTTTAATAAAATAAAATATAAAAGCAAGAAAAAATGATTAGAAATCCTTCCAAGACCAACACTGTCTAATTGATGAGGCATATTTCAAAATTATTAAGAAAGTTAATCAGTATTATATAACAGTTTCGAATAACATTTATATAAGAAAAAACATATGTAACAATACAATTCCTCACACATCCTTAGGAGTTAAAGTAGATAGATTCTTTTTTCCTTTTAAGTCAATTTAATTACCGGCGTTTCTTAGGAATTTTGTCTCCAGTCAATCTTTGAGTCAACTTAATGAGCAGTGTTTCAGAAATCCTGTCTCCAGCCCACCTTTGAATTGGCAAACATAAAATTTTGTTCATGATTTAAGATAATCATAAAAATAGAGTCCTTTGAAAATTGACCACTCTTCCAGCTTTTGGGTGGTCTCCTTTTCTGGAACACAAGTGGATGGATAGGGGTGGTAGGAACTAAACTGGTGCCCATATAATGAGTAGTGAGTGACCAGCAGCCAGTGAGAAAGGGTCCAGCAGTCAGAGAGGAGAAAGGGAGCAGTCACCTAGATGGTCAGTGAATATAAAGGTCCTCTTTCTGTGGCAGAAACAGTATGACAGCAGTTCATCTCAATGAAACCAAAGGGACATTGACAGTTAAGTGAGAAATCATATTGGTTGCTATTTCCCAATCAGAGTGTTGTGAAAAGTATTCGTCATTATTCTTTGTTGAATTTAATCATGGCCAAGGAGAAACCTGTGAACATAGCTAACCGAGTATATATATGCATACAACCGGCCTTGGATGTCATCACAGTTGTGCAGTGAGTGACATGCAGAGTGTGTTGTCACACGTATAAGTAACATAATTAACATTACATTAATATATTATATATTTTTTCATCATATATATATATATATATATATATATATATATATATATATATATATGCATACACATATATGTGTATAAGAAAAAGTTTAATCTTTACTGAAATTTGTACCCAGATCAAAGATAAATAATGAAAAATGTGCCAACCATTTAAATATTGCTTTTGTTTTAGGTTGTATATTCAAACAAATATTGTAATTCTAAACTATAATGGACAGTTTTGAACAGACTATATTGTGTGCATGTATGTGTTTGTGTGTGTGTGTATTTTTAATCTAATTTTTATATGATGATGAGAAACAGGAAATATGGTGTGTGAAAAAATTGAAAATCATGTTAATGTGTGAATGATTTATTTATTCTATATGGATGAATTCAAATAAATTCTTTGATCTTTATTGAGATTATTTTTTTGCAACAGTTCATCCATAAAAAGATAAGTGGCCAAAACATTGTGACAAAAACTAAACAAAGATGGGAAATTAGTCAAAACTAGTCTCTCTATACAATAACTAGAACAGTTCATTAAAAAAAACAACAAATCAAACCAATTTTCATTGATGTCAAATACAGTATTTTTTGTTTAAGTAGAGAAAAATAATCACAGTATTCTCAGCAAATTGAAATTTATCTGCAAGATTATTTAAACTGTGAAGCAGTAATTTCAGAAATATTGTTGTATGGAATAAAAAATAGTTTCAGAGGCTAAAGTTACATGGCATTTGATCAAAGTCATTCTAGATTATTAAAACTTTTTTCTACCAGACAGTCAACATTCTTGTGAAAATTTCATTACCAGAGAAACAGTTGCCAAAAAAAAAAAGTTGGATGTTTTTTAAGATTTATTTCAAAGAAATTTCTGCAGAAGTTGAATATTAAGGTTGTTTTATTAGAAAATTGACAATGTTGGGTAGAAAGCATTAATAATTCAAACTTAAAAATTATCTTTAAAATTTTACCATCTATATTATTTGAAAAAATAAACTTAACTATGAAAACTAAACTACCTACGTATTCAGCTGATGAAATTTTATTGTATGTTGTTTTTCTTTTCTGAGTCATTGACAAAAAAAGACATCCTCATCAAATTGAGAAGAAAAAAATCATGATCCAATATTATTTTATTATGTTTTCCTGTAAGAATTATTTTAAAAAATACTACCTTATTACTATTATATTTCATTGTGATTAAGTTCTGAAAATAATTTTGAGAATCATAAAAAATGAATAAATATATTTAGAGAGATCAAAAATAAATCTATAGGAGTAACACTAAAATTATACTAAAGTCGATTGATGTTGCAAATTGTTATTTTTCTGATAAATAAATTTTTCAATAGATACATAACATTAAAGAGTAGACTTGCCTCCATTTTAGACAAATTATAAATTATTTTAATTAAAAGATGAAATAAATGATAACTAAATATTCTAACAAATTACAAAACACATACCTTGTCAACATAAATCACTTCTGACCAAACTGATTCTACAGATCAAAGAATTAACTCCCAGGAGTTTGAACAAAAAAGCTTTATCAAGGTTTATACATTTTCTTCTAGCCACAAATATAAACTTTTCTTGTAAATATTGTCTAATTTCTGACAGCTTGTAATCATCAGTATAGATATTCATAAAAGATTGGATGTAATCTAGTCTTTTATGAATATCTATGCTGATGTTACAATGGCATATAGGTGCAACTCCAAAACTCTGAATGACCAGAGCCTGGCAGCTGATCTCCCCTCTGATTTAGCTCTAACAACTCAATGGGGAAAAAATTGGCTGTTGCATTCAATGTTTTGAAAATCAAACTAGTGACATTCTATCAGTACTAAGTGGACCCTGAATTTTCACCTATCATGATGAACAGGTGTTCTCTCAGGGAGGCCTCATGCTTTGAGCACCTCTTGGAACTTAAACTCAACACAGACCTCAAGTGAAACTGATACATGCTATCTATTGCTAAAGATGCTGGAAAAATGGTCAGTTCCTGTGCCACTCAAGTATGTGGCTTCACCTGTTATCCTCTACCTTTACAAGAACCAGATTAGGCTGAAATGGAGTACTGCTAGCATATATGGGCAGGAGCTGCCAAGTCTTCACTTTCCACTCTTGATAGAGTCCAAAAGCGTCTCTGTGTCCTTTTGAGGTGATGAATTAATTTTCATTCTACAGTCTCATCCACACAGACAAAATCACACCAGAGGAAGAGAATCTTATGCAGCCTTAAAAATAAATTAACTGCATTGAGGATGAAGTTTGTCTTGTTTTTATTTTAAATTCATTTTCTTTTATTGAGTTGATAAATATTGTAAATCAAACTTTTTTTACCCATGATTCAGTCTAGAGTTTTGTTCAGCCATTTTTATCTTGATGGTAAAACTTCTTTTAATGATTGAACCTCTTGAAAGCTAGTCTTTTTTGTTTTATTTTTTTTCATAACTTTGGAGAATGGCTATCAACAAAGCAAACCATAATTTGGTTTAATTTGGATCCTGGGTGCTAGTAGGAAGGGGGTCATTTCATCCAACATTTGACAGCCATTTCTCTGTACAGTAAGCATCACAGCAATAAAGTCAAAATAGGAATCAAGAGAATCAGAATAAAAGAATAACATCACAAAAGTAGGATTTTGGTCTCAGAATAACCAGAATACAAAATTATTCCAGTCATTAAATATTTACTATTTTTTAAATATTATATTTCTTTTCTTAATTAAAAGAAAATACAATTTTTTTTTTTTATTTCAATGCAATCTGGACAAATATCAAATAAACAGAGATGAAGTCTGAGTTTATTAGTAAAGATTTAAGTATTTTTTGTTTTTATACTATCAGTAATTATTCCTTGTTGAGCTAAGACGAGGCTGTTCACTGATGTTGGAAAGACTGGGTCTGAAGCTCCAGATGAAGATCACAATTGCCCCTACCAACATGCATTGAGCCAGGACAGTAGAGTAATGACCTAACCTAACCTAACCTTTGCCATGGTATGACACTGTCTGTTCCTGTTGGTTCACCTGATTGAGTCCCAACTGCATCACCTATGGGTAGGAGCAGTGCATTCCAAAGGAGACTAACCTCAGTGGTAAAGCCTAGTATGTGAAAGGCAAAGTTAGTGAGATTTAAAGAAAGCCTATGCCCAACAAAGGACTGAAAATGTTATTTCTATTAAGTTAACTAGTATGAACTATGTTTCATTCTGTTGCTTAAACTCACATTTCATCTGTAAGGACATAAAATTTGTAAATTTAATTTTCAGTGTAAAATTCAATTTTTCTCTTTATTTACAATGAAAACTTTTTGGTAATTTTGATAACATGGATATGTTAGTTTAGTAGGCATTGTCTCTATGTTTTGAGGACATTTTTTCCATCATATTGAAGAATTAATGATAAAATAAAACCAAAATCCTTCCAGGATAAATATTCAGAACATCATAAATTCAAAAATGGTTTTTGAAGGACAAAAGAAACAAACAGGCATTCATAAAAAAAACAGGAAAGGGATATCAAAAGAAAAGGATCAAGAAAAAAGATAATTCAATCAGAGGGAAGATTCAAAATTTATGCAAAGATAAAAATATCATTTAAAAAGAAATGTATTTTTGTTAAATAAAAAGAAATAAAGCATTTCTTACCTGGAAATTCACTAAACCGGCGATGAAATTTGGAAAAGAATTCACTGGATCTCCTCTCAGATTTACAAGGTTGTTCACTGCAGCGACGATTGTGGAACTTACCAGCAAAATCACTGGAGCGATTCCAGTATTCCTTGGTTCCATCCTTGTTATGCTTGACGAGAAGATGTTTCCTGTCTTCGGCTAACAAAGGGGTGTTGGATTCTTTGGTTTCTGTTGGGAGACAGTTTGGCATGCTGCCAACAATCGGTCTTGAAGAAGAATTCTCCTTTTTAAAGTTACCAGATGAACTAAGAGTTTTGTCCCCACCAGTAATACTTTCCTCAGGCGTTACTGGTGTTGCTGGGGTGCTGATTGATGGAGATGGACTTATTTCATCTGACTGGTGTCGTTTCTGGGGTGTTGTGGCTTTTGATGAGGCGCGAGTGACTGACTTGGGGGAGCTAGTTTGTTCGGAGTCTTGTCTTCGCAGTGATGTAGTTCGGCTGCCAGTAGTATCTTGTTGTACTTTAGAGGATTCATTTGTTACTGTTGTGTCTGAGTTTGGAGATGGAGATTTGGAAGTGACAGGATCATGGACAACAATTTTTGGAAGCTCTGAAGGTGTGCTGGCTTTACTGACTGTATCACCACGGTCAGACAGGGAAAGTTTTTTTGGCCTCTTCTGCTCGCTATCTTGACGTTTCAGAAAGATTGTGCTGGGTAGAGATCCGAGTTCAGATTCATCTTCATTTAACTGATTTTCTCGTTGTAATTTAGCTAACTGCACTTTCTGAAATACTGTGTTTGTATCATATATCGCTCTTGTTTCATCAATTGCACTTGTCTCTGAATCTGTCCGACCCCGTTTTGTTTGTTCTTTTATTCGGTCTATCATATTTTTTTCACGTGGGGCTAACTTTCTACCATATTTTTTATTCCTAGGGGCTTCAAGTGGTCTCATTAGTGATCCACACACAGCCCCATTTAATATGAGACCAGCAACAATGTAAAGAGCATTTTTCCAGTCATATATTGAGAGTAAAAACTGCCCTAGTGGTGCAAAAATAAATGCCCCAAATCCAGAACCACACACTGCAATCCCAGTAGCAATTGCCCTTCTTCGATCAAAGTAATAGCCCACACTGACAATGGAGGGAAGATAGATTAGACCAAGGCCAAATCCTTAAAAAGAAAACAGAGAGAAATGTTTGCAGTTTTTTTCAGAAAATTTAATATATTTTTAAAATATTTTTTTCAGAAAATTTAATATATTTTCAAAATACTTGAAAATAACAACATTATTTTGAATAGAATAATGTTGTTATTTTCAAGTATTTTTAAAATAGTGTTTTTATTTCATTTTTATTTTACTTATTTCAGATATCTTTTAATTCATTCATGAATCAGTGTCATAATCTAAATGATTGGAAAAATAATGAAACTTCACAAAATTATAGACATTATATTATTTTAGATTCATTCTTTTTTATTGAAATTATTTAACTAATGAATACTCATTTGGCAGACCAATTTGAGTTGAATACTCACAAGGTGACCCACTAATATGATACTGTACCAGATTGAGTTAAGCTTAGTAAATATTTTCTTACCTACTGTAGCATGATGGTCAACAAATGTATCTTATAGACCAATTTGCTAGTTTTATCTTCACTGGGTAAACCAAAACTGTACCAAGTATGATGAGCTGAGAAATTAGTTCTGCCTCCATTTCTCCATAAAATTTGCTCCTCATTAGCTGTGCCAGATTATTCTTTAGACTAGTATAGGCTGCAGCCAAAGTCCCAGGGCTAGATTGTCCTTTAGACTAGTATAAGCTGCAGCCTAGGGCCCAGGGCCAGATTGTCCTTTAGACTAGTGTAGGCTGAAGCCTAAGGCTGATTATCATTTAGGTTAGAATAGACTGTAGTTTTTATGAAGCAATGATTTTAATTTTCTAGATGCTATAAAATATTTGTTTTTATTAGAAATATTTGCAATAATTTATTTGAAGTTGACAAATTTTATTAAGCAACTTTAGACCTGTTCATCATATTGCAATATACATATATATATATATGCGTGTAGTAAGAAAGTTATAACTGCAAACAATAAAAAAAATATTGTAAAATTATTGAGTGATGCAAACAGAATATTGGAAATTGCAAAAAAATTGAACAGATCAGAAGCAATTAAAAAAGAAAATGAAATATTGATAAAATAAGAACAAGAAACAATGGTTTTAAGAATTTCACAAAGAAAAAAAATTGTCTTACAGAAATGTTTCAATATAGGTCAACAGATTCTATATTTAAAGCTGATAAACAAATGTTCTCTTTTTTTCTGTCTAGGTTGAGGAGCTATCATTACTCTCAGACTGTAATCATCATCTTTGTTGTTATTATCATGTTTCAACTATTGTGTTCTCTAGCCTTCATCAAGTGCTTGTTGATCCAGGTAACCTTCAGAAAATTTTGTACTGAAGCCTTTACTTAATCTACAGCAGTAGAATGGCCTAGTGGTTTCCGAATTTGGTAACATAGTAATTGAGAGTTCAATCCCTGGACTGAATAGTGCACACTTAGACTCAGTGGAAACAGGGTAGGCAATAACAGAGCAGTACTAAATACAAAAAGATGAGATATCCCTAGACATTTCCAGAGGAATGAGAACAATTTACCCCCATAGATTAAATAAAAGGTTCGGTTTGAAATTCCCTGAAGGTTATCCAGATCAACAAGCACCTGATGAAGCCCAACAAAGATGAGGACAATTGTGCAATTATGAATAATGTAGATATTCTCTTTGTCCACTTTTAGTTTTGGTTATAGTAAAGTGAAGCCAAAATTTACTTACAGTTGTTATAGAAGCAAAATGATGTTAATCAAGGATAACAAAAGTGAAAACAAAAGTGAAAGAGAATTCTTTGCAGATTCCTACTCTGTCATGGCAGTTTGTAGGTATATTTTTCATCAGGTGTTTAAATGAAATACTGTTCAGGTGTTCTTTCTAACTTAGTACTTTTATTTCTAAAAGTTCTGTAGAGCACATCTGTATGTAAAAGTTAATTTTGTCCTGGACATTTTTCTAATAATGAATTACAAAACCCAGTGCTTTTTATTATAGGTTGTATAGCAAATTTATTTATTATAGGTTGTATAGCAAATTCTTTATGTTGGTATTTTGTCAAATCACTATGATTATTTTGGTCTATAATTTTCTGATGGAGCTGTTTTAAAGTATATTTTAAAATTGATGTGTATTCTTTATCAGCCTACAATTTTTCTCTTGTTCTGTTAAATATATATCACCATTTAAGTGTCTATCAGGTTATTATTTGCTTCTTCATGTTTTTATCAGTGATTTCAGAAAGGCTAAAAAAATAGATGAGCTAAAATACATACATACAAACACTGTTGTAAAGCATTTACATTATTCAGACTATTGTTCTCATCTTTGTCGCCATATTTATTAAAACATTTTGGCCATTGTATGCTCCGACCTTCTTCAGGTGGTTGGAATGTTGAACTGAACCCTTTATTTTGCTCACTGTAATATTGTAATAAATATGGCGACAAAGATGAGGACAATAGTCCGAATAATGTAAATAATGTACATAATACCTCATCTCAGAAATATAGACAGATACTGTTGTAAAGCTTGAGTTTCTTTCTTAGTTTTTATTCAACAAAGAACATGGCAATACAGATGAAAGTAATTTATGTAGACTTTCAGTAAAAAGATAAAATTAACCAAGTTCGCATAAGAAAATGACAAAATATATCTGAAAATTAAATAATCATTTATGTGGAGTAATGTTAGTAGCCGTCACTCTTCTGGAGACAAATCTCAGAATGACAGTGTTGTTTCCTTGTCATTATGAAGACAAATATAGACAAATTGTGTTAAGGAATTCTGCTTTTTCAATAATTTGGTTATATTTCAATGATCTGAATGATGCCTTTAAAGAAACAGCTCATGGTGAGGACAACCATGTTGGAATAGAATATCCACCAATCAATCAGCACTGGAAATTAAATAATCATTTACGTGGAGTAGTGTTAGCAGCCATCACTCGGCAGTTACTCAGCAGTAGTATGTGTATTAAATGCAATACATCTTGTAGGGCATGGTACCTCTGAGTTATAATCTGGCTTTGTGATTTGAATACCTGCCATTATAATTTCCTTATACTGTTCACACATTGACTTCAAGATTTTAAGGGATGGTTCATTTAGTAGAAATACACCAAATATTTCTCACAGCTAATGACTTAAATAAAGTACCTCTACCTGGATCTATGAATGAAGACATGCTGAAGACAACAAATAACTGATTGAAGCACTCTATCCCTGTTTTAAATGTCACGTTTGGATAATCAAAAATGAAGAGGTAAGTATTGGTTAAATGAAATTAATTGTAAAGGGTCTTTAAAACTGTCACTGTGTTTCTCAAATGGTACAGATGCCTTGGTCAAATATGATACATCAGGTAAATGAAACTGTGGTTTGGACATGGTCCAAATTGAGCACAAGGCAATAACCTTTTACAGCCTCAATAAAGAATAGTATCAAAGTGTAGAATTCACATAACACCTGGATAATAAAATGTTCTGTCAGTTAACCATCAGAACCACCAACAACAGAAAAATATGTCTGAGACAAAACATCTGCAATAATATTATCTCTTCAATGATAATACTCTATGCGAAACTGTAAGAAGCAAACTTAAACATCTATCTCTGACTTTTATCATTATTAATTTTCCTTGTTTGCTTAAAATCAAACATGAATGCCATGATAAATAGGACATGTAAAGTGACATCCATTTAATCAGAACTTCCACTTTCATACATACCTCCTTTTCTATCACTGAGTATTTTTTGTCCATTTGTCTTTAATGTCCTTGAACTTGAATTAGAACTTGTTTCAAAACTCTCAGGTCACAAGAATTTATCCATGATACAGTTGATCTTATTCAGTTACATTTCTTTTTTGAATAAATTGTAATAAAACCTGTGTATTTCTTATATTTTATCCAATAAAGAACATGGCAAAATTCATTACATGTCAAGCTATGTAGCCTTTTAGTAAAAAACAAAATTCACCATCTTTACGTAGCAAAATATATATTTAGTGACTTTTCAGCTGATACTAGTAATTTCACTCTGACTAACCACAAATGTTATTACAATATACAATATTACATAACAAATAATAAACAAAATGAACACAAACATAAGTAACATAAACTGACTTTTCATCTTATCAATACTAGTAACTACTACTTCATCTTCTAAACATGTTTAATTATGATGCTAAATGTACATTTATAATATAAAACCCATGTTCAAATGTTAATGAAGACCTGTGGAAGCATTTTAAATTTGACAACTTTATATCTCCTCCTCATCATACAGAAATTGTTTAGCAAGAAAAGCAATTTTTTCAAAAAATTAGGATAAAAAATCATCAACTCACCACCTACAGCTCCATATAACACAATCAAAATGTCCACATTGGGGGAGAGGGTTGCAAGAAGAAACGCAAATGCACCAATTATACTCCCAACTATGGCTACAGGTCGACAGCCATATCTATTTGTAAAGGCACTTACAATTGGCCCTGTGAAAATAGAAAAATAATAAAGAAAAAAATGATTATAACAAAAATAAGTTTTTATAAACACATCTCCTCAAAGTATTAGGGTGATCGAGAAGGGGAAGTAATGTTGTATTGTTGAGCCAATTGTTATGTTGTCTTCCAGCCTATAATATAGTAATAATTTCCCCTCCACCCCAACATGTCAACTGATGACTGACATTTTTAGTTTGACTTTATGCAAAATAGTCTAAGTCCATTTTATATATTTCACTACACCTCCTGGAAACAAAGATCTTTTATGCCCTTTGTTGATCTTTAACTTCATTTAACTTTAGTAGGAAATCTTATCTGTCTCTCTCTCTTGAGATATCTACATGTTTCTTTTATTGGGGATCTAGATCTGAATTCATGTTTGTTGTGATTGTTATAGATAAGCGTATGGTTGCAAGAAAGAAATATGACAACAGCAGAAATAGATTAACGTGGTTTATTTCAACAGGAATGTGAGGGTTTGGGACAGCTCCCTTGTGGTAAAGTTCATAAGCCGGCTTCGGATCTAGGTCGATCTCTCATAGTAGTTCACACATGTTGATGCTGGCACTCCCTGCTGATAGCTGGTGTCGCTTGGTCTGACCGTGACAGGTCTCTACACTGGCCACCTGTTGACTGCCTGTTGAACTTCCATGTGACCCCTTTTATAGCGTTTTTTATGGCTTAACAGGCTCAAAAAACGAAGCGAGTATAATTAGGAGGGAAGGATTTTTATTGGACGAAAAATAGAGCACTTTAAATATTATTTTATTTTTCGACCGGAACTCGAGTGTCGGGAACATTTGTAAATGAAGATAATGTTCATTTTGTGATGGGGCTTTGTCCCGTTCACATCTGGTTCTTGCTCTTGAGTATTTGCCTGTAAATCAGCCGAGATATGACTTATTTTATTTTATAACATGATCTTCCAATTCTATATCAGATCCATGCATACTGTTCTTCATAGTTTCTTTCCTACTGTGTTCACATTCGACATCATCCTTTCCTTCCTGTCAAGTTCCTCATTTTTTACTTCTTTTATCTTGACTTCTTTATTGTCAAGTCTAATTTGATCAGAATGTGTCACTCAATTCTGTCCCTTTGTTATTAGAGCTGTACTATGTTCCTTTTGTACAATAAAGTTTGCTTTTTCAGGACTTGGTTTTCTGTTGTTTTTGTTCCATATTTTTTTATTTGTTGAATAGGATATTATTATAGATATAATTTGTCTTCCCATTAGTGCAGAGGGACTTTGCACTCTATTTGCATGTGGAATGTTATTATAACTCAGTAATAGGTAGCTATCTGTGGTGTCTCTGGATGGGTCAAATGTCTTCAACCCTATTTTCACTGTCTACACCAGTATCTTTTCAATTCCATTCAACTGTGGGTGGCATGATAGTGTTTTATAAGGGAGACATCCAATTTGTTTTAGCCACAAATACAAAGTTTCATCACAAAATTCTGATGTATTGAGACTAACATTTTTGGCACCCTTTTTTCTGGAAAATATTACTCATAAAATTTGATTTACCATGGCTACCTTGAACACTAACAACTTCAAGCCATGAGAATGAGTCAACCAAAATTAAAAAGAGTCTTATGTCTTTAACATGTGGATGATCTGTATGAATGTGGGCTCATAGCTCTTTGACAACATCTATTCCAGAGATTAGGATCCCTAACCATGCTGGATGAACAGGAGCACATGGAAACTTGGATTAGATGTTTCACAACATTGACTAGGGTAAAGAAACTGAAAGACAAAACCTCCAGAGTGGAGAATGAAATTACTGATTTATTTTTGGCTTCTGCAGGATGTGAAACCATAAAGATAATATCCATTATGGTGTACCTCAAAATACTCGAACACTTAACATATGAGGAAATTTCAGCCATTATAAAAAGAAATGTGCAACCAAAATAAAATGCTGGTTATTGCAGAGAGAACAAAATTTCTGGAAAATAGACAGAACCCAAATGAAAAGGGTAATGCAATATTTACACAGATTAAAAGAAGCATCAAGATATTGCAAATTTGAAAAACTGGGTTTGAGAGAAATGTCTACAGAGGACAAATTGATCCTTCTAAGATTAATTGAAGGCATGTATGATGTTACATGTAAACATAAGATCCTAGAATAGCTACAAACAAATCATATGAATTTAGAAGCAAGTGTAGAATTCTAGCAGCAATTCGAATTAATTAATGAATTTAATAACTCTAAAATCAATGTGGAAGCATACAACACAACTAAAATCCTAATTAAGTGCAAATATTGCGGCAAAGAACACACAAGAAACAAAAACAAATGTCCAACCCTAGGAAAATTATGTTTAAACTGTAAAAGAAAAGACCATTTCTAATCCGTGTGCAGATACAGAAAGAGAATAGAAAGGGTAAAAAATATAAACCCTCATACTGAAAATACAGATGTATATTTGATAAGAACACCTGCAAAAAGTAGAGAGACAGTAAAATTGAATGGTATTGACTTTTCCCATGCAGGTTGACATGGGGAGCAATGTTACCTTGATCCCAAGGAATTTCCAGGAAAAGTGGATAAACCCAAATTAAGAAAAAGTA
This sequence comes from Acanthosepion lycidas, assembly GCA_963932145.1. NCBI lineage: Eukaryota > Metazoa > Mollusca > Cephalopoda > Sepiida > Sepiidae > Acanthosepion > Acanthosepion lycidas. The sequence continues at coordinate 133,685,561 of OZ010578.1, read as the reverse complement.
ATATTAATTTAAAACAATTTGATGGATCACTCATCAAAACTCTAGTCTCTTTGAAGAAATTTTTTAAACATTTTGAGATTATTCCCATCACGGTTGTAGAATGCACAAAAATCAGAGACTCCTGGGAATAAACATTTTAAAAGTGGATACGGTGAAATTAATAAACTGTATAAAGTCAGAAGAACCTGACATAGGACTATTAAAATGATATAAAGCAAGTATTCATCTTAAAGAAAATAATCACCCAGTCTATTTTGAATATTGAAAAATACCTATTCACATTCTACCCATGGTAGTTGCAAAACTAAAGAAAATGGTATAACAAGGAATAATGGAAAAAGTTACCCAGCTGTTGGGTTTCACCAATTGTTGCGATATGAAAGCCCAATGGTGATTTGAGGATATGTGGGGATTACAAAGTAGGTGTGAATTATTAGATATGATCTGATTCATTCCCCTTATCTAATATAGAAACAGCAAGTCATGAATTAGCACAAATTAAATATTTTGCTAAGAATGACCTGAAATCAGAATATAACCAAATAGAAATTGAATAAAATTTGAAGAAGTCACTACAATTAATGCCACGATAGGCTTACTAAGATGGACTCATCTTCCATTTGAAATTAAGACTTCAACCCATATTTTTCAAAAGGCAATTGAAAAATTTCTGTCGGAGGGAGTAAAAAATACAATCATATATCAAGACGATATAGGCATAAGTGCTTACAGTAAAAAAAAAATTAAAAAATGCTGGTATGATGATAAATAGCGATAAATATGGGTTAAATTGTGACAAAATATCATATTTTGGATACCGAGATATATAGAAGGAATTTTACCAGACAATAAACTGATAAATAAAATATCAGAAGTATCTACACCAAAAAACAAAACAAAAAAAGAATTAGAATCCTTTTTGGGATTGTCCAATTTTTATAACAAATATCTACCTAGATACAGCAACCTAATAGAATCATTTGCAGAATTACAGAAAAAGGATATAGAATTTAAATGAACTCAAAAATAAAATATAGCTCTTGAAAGCTTAAAAATGGCATTAATAAGAAAACTAATTTAAAAAATCTTTGATCCAAAAAAAGAAGTGACATTGATTGCAAATGCAAGTGAATATGCTGTAGCTGCAATTTTATCTCAAGAAGATCATCCAATAATGTACCTGTCAAGAAAATTAATATCAGCTGAAGCTAACTTCTCAAATATTGATAAAGAAGTGTTAGCAATAGTATGGAGCACAGAAAGAGCTTGAAATTTAAAAATCAGAGTTTATATTTAACCCCAGAAAGGAATTGCCAAAAGTCACATCTAGAATTTTGACAGTAAAAACTTAGAAATGTCTGAACATTCAAAAGATAAAATAGTGCACTGGGTTGAAACAGATGTGTACCTCTAAATCATCTTAAAATAGAAACCATACAAGATCCAGTGTTAAGTAGAACTTCAGACAGAATAAAAAGAAACACATGAAAAAATTGTTCAATGGCAGAAAACCCTACAAAGAATTAAGGCATAAATTAACTGTAGAGAAAAGCATAATATGCAATAGTGATATTATAATACTCCCACAAAGTTTAGGAAAAGAAGTAGTAAAAGGTGTACATGATGATGTACATTGTGGTATAACAGCGTCACAAATGAGATTAAAATTACAAGCGTGGTGGCCAAGATATTCTCAAGATATAGAAGACTATGTAAAAAGATGCCCAAAGTGTGCTGAAATAAAAAAAAACTTTTGGCAAAACAATATTCACAGAAAAAAAAACCATGGGCTTAGGTACACATGGATCGTGCCCATATTAAAGGCATGGGGCTATTTTTAATTTTTGTGGACTCATTTTCAGGATGGCCTGAAGTAATTAAGGTTGCTAACAGAAAAGCCACCACTGTAAAACAAATATTAAGAAGAATATTTTCAAAGATTGAGATGCCTAATTCTTTGGTCTCAGATAACGCACCAGAATTTTGCAAGGAAATTCTGTGCTCATGGTTAAAACATATTGAGTGCATCCCATATAAAACACCACCCTACCACCCACAATCAAATGAAATCACATAAAGAATGGTGTAGACTGTGAAAATGGAACTAAAAGCATTTTCCCCATCTAATAATAATATAGTGAGTTAGTTACCAAGATTACTGTAAAGCTATAGGACAATTCCACATGTTGGCAGACTACAAAGTCCCTCCACATTAATGGGTAGGCAGATTAGAACTCCCGTAACAATGTCATTTTTAACAAGTGAAAGTGTATGGTATAAAAAAGACAAAGAATCTAATCCAGAGAAGGTGAACTTTGTAGTACAGAAAGGACACGACAGCAATACTAACGAAAAATAGGCAGAAAGAACACAACACAGCAATACTAACGAAAAATAGGCAGAAAGGACACAACACAGCAGTACTAACGAAAAATAGATAAAATGTACAGGCCCATGTGGATCAATTCAGAAGCAGAATGGAACCTGAGGATATAGAAATGGATGGAGAATCTGAAGGTTAAGAACATGAAGGGGAGGAGGGGATTAATGATTCCATTAGTGAAAATGAACAATCTATGGGTGATAATGACCAAAAATCTGATGAGGAGTCAGAAGAGGAAAATGAACTCAGACTTATGTCCCCAATAAGAAGAAATCAAGGTACACACCATAAAAGACAGTTTAGATTGCCAAGAATAATTAAAAGTCAAAGATCAATGAAGGGCATAAGGCCATTTTAGTTCAGGGATGTGTAGTATTGTATGTAAATGAGATACTGCTATAAAAGCAGAACACTAGCTACCAACTATTGACTTGACAACATCTATTCCAAAGAATACTTCATAACAGTTTGAATAGTTATTAGGTTGGTGCAAAAATAATGACGTAATAATGTTGTTTTTTGATGTATTTTTTAACGTCAAAAAACGACATTATTATGTCATTATTTTTGCACAAACCTAATAGCTTTTGCTGATGTTATTCTTCTAGAAATGTAAATTATAGGGTGACCTTCTTGAGACAAAATCCTTGATAAAACATGCTCACTTGTATCCGTAGTTGAAGTCACTTCCTTTTCAGGTTCAAAAATTTTTACAAATTTTTTTTATAAGTGCTTTCTTTAAATTTTGTAATGCTATATTCTGCTATTGAATCTATTTAAATTCACTATTCTTTTTATGTACAAAGGGTTCTATTAATTCACTATATTTTGGTAAATACCTGCTATAAAAATTGGCTAACTCTAAAAAAGATTCCAATTCTTTTTTTATTTGTGGGTGTAGATACCTCTGATATTTTCTTTATCAAATGTGTTTGGTGAAATTCAATCTTTGGAAATCTGGTATCCCGGATATACTATTGTGTTACAATTGAATACACATTTATCCTTGTTTATGGTCATCACAGCATTTTTTTTTTAATTTGTTTCAAACACAATCCATTTTTTATTTTAACTCGACTGGAAGCATATATCATCTTGATAAATGATCATATTCTTAACATCACCAGTTAGCACATTTTGCATTGCTCTCTGAAAAATACCACTTCCTGTTTTTACACTATAATGCATATGATTCCATCTGCATCAAACCTATCTGAGGGTTAATTGTAGTAGCTTCTTTAAATTTTTATCAATTTGTATCTGGTTATAGGCAGACTTAAGGTCAATTTTGGCAAAGTTTTTTCTTCCCAACAATGCATGAATAGCAGTTTCAATGTTAAAAATAGGGAATGAATCAGAGCATATTTTGTGGTTTACACTTATTTTCAAATCCCCATATATCCTTAAATATCCATCCAGATTTCATAAAACAATGAGTGAGGCACAATTACTAACAACAAGAGGAACATGCTCCAAAATTCTTGCCCCACCATTTTTTAGTTTAACAACTACTAAAGGTAAAATATGAATTGGTAGCTTGCAAGATTCAAAGTAAGAGGAGTGACTATTTTCTTTTAATTGAATGCTTACTTTGTACCCTTTTAACATTCATGTGTCAGTTCTCTTGTCCTGCAACTTTGTTGTCTTTTAACTTCTTGGCCCTTCATCTGGCTGCAAAACAAATCCATGTTTCTACAAAATCCAGTTCATCCAACAATGTTAGTGTTGTATCTTGTGTTTTCGAGATAACAGAGAGAAATAATAAGGAAGACAAACTCATAGTTAAGTAATTAAATAGAAGTTTTACTACACAAAGGTACACTTAGCAATTGACATAATGCTAACTCTCCTCAACTCTGCTTAACTCCACCTATTTATATAAATTGACAATTCCATTCATTTATGTCCTATATGACAGTAATCTTATCAGCAAAGCCATGTTGTTGTGTTGTCTTTCAGTCTGTAACATAGTAGTAATTGTCCCTCCCACCACATGTCAACTAATGACTGACTTATTTGTTGTTATTTGACCTTATGCAAAATAGGATAAGTCCATTTTGCATATCTTACTACACCAATAAATAAAACATCAATACAAGTGAAATAAAACTAATTTTTATTTCTTGTTGAAAGAATCTGAGATTTGGAATGAAAAGAATTCTGAACATGTTGAAATTATTGATTTTTTTTTTTTGCTAGTTTTAAATGTTTTGGCATCAAGTTAGTATTTGTTTTATTATTTTATACAGAATCAAATCTCAATTTACTTACATAGCAATTGTAACCTGTTTAAAATAAGAATAATAAAAACTCATACTTATTCCTTATGCAATGTGTTGCCTAAAAGTTGGGTGATTTCAACACTGTGTATAGATATTAAATTTATAATGGACTTTTGCAACTATGATGATGGAAGATAAGTATCAAATTCAGCAATTTTTTTTCACTGAATAAATTCCTCAAACTTTTAGGTAGAATATTATAGTGTTCCAGACACTTTGCAGAGTTTTATTTTATTTTGTGGTCCAAAATTGGAGTTAAATCTTTTTATATAACTAGTCATGCACCATACAGCAGACACCACAGGGGATAGTGATCTCACAATGATTGTGGCACTTGGTAGATATGTTTATGGCCTTAGTGTTAAATTAGTTAATTTTACAGTAACCCTAATAATAAGAAAGAGATGGTATTTGTTGTAGGAGTGTGTTAAGAATGTAAATTGGGGGTCAAGAAAGCAGTAGGCTGAAAAATATAATAATATAATCAAACAGATAACTGTAATCAAATTCATTATTTCATATATTTTTCAGACTCTTAGCTTTATATTTGTTGCAATTAACACATTTTGGGTTGATATATTCTTTGGCTTTCCTGTATTGTTTGAAATTCTGAGATTAATTATTTCTATATATTTGTAAGGCTTGTGTCTTCATTTTTGTTTTTAATACAATATTTGACTGATATTCTTCTTAGCCTTACTTGGGTATGCTACTAAACAAACCATAACACTCAATATTGTAGCTTTGCTCGTTTGTGGTGTTATAGCAGAAAAGATGAAGAAAATAACTAATTAAAAATAAATAAAAACTAAAAAGAAATTTCCAGAGACCATCAAATGCAAAAAATGTCAAAATATATTTACTGAATTAGTTTAAAAACAAGAATGAAAAGTATACAAAAAAAAATTGAAAAATATATAAAATAATGAAAATACTTCATATCAAAACTTCAAACTATAATTAAATTTTATATTTTTCAGCCTTTCATCAAGAAGGCTGAAAAATATAAAATTTAATTATCATCCAAAATATCATTGATGTAAGGGAGATAACTGCAACTAACATTGAGTCAATTTTAATTTTTACAATTAACTCAAAAAAAAAAAATGATAAAAGGTAAGTTAATTAATTTATTTCTCTAGTTATTTCTATTCAATATTATTTAGTCATCAATTCCAACGTTTCATTTTTACAAATATCTTTAAAGTTGAACATTTTTTTAATTTATATAAAACTTTCATATGTAAATATAAACTAAAAAAAAACAATTATTTACAAAAAACAAAACAACAATTTTTCAAATAACTATTTTTTTTTATCATTCCTCAATAATGTGAATATCTTTCTGTTTTTGTTCTGTGAGAAAAAAATCTAAATGTCTACTAAAAATCGTTTTAAAAGACAATCAATTTTTGACAGGACATTACGATAAAACAATTTCTCTTTAGTCTTTCACAAACCTTAGTTTGTTTTTTTCATAAAAGGGATCTTCTGTCTTACTTCTATTTTTGACGTGACTTTTTTTTAATAACACTTGAATTTTTCAAACAAAAGCTTATGATTTTTATTTCTTTTGTTTACTTAAATAAAAATAATTCGGTAGAGAAGTCTAGGATTGCGGCCATAATTCGCGAGTTAAAATTTTATGTCATTGTTTTTATTTTCAAATGCATTTTTTGATACTTTTCGAAATATTAATTATTCACATATTATTCAATTATTCAATTCCCATTCGTATGGATCCTTGTTGGGCTTCTTTTTTTTTTTTGAGAAACCACTTTTTAGATGAAGCCATCTATTTTCTTTGAGTATGATTCATGTTAAAATCAACAAAATTATGAATTTATAACTTTGACTTTGATTGTACCCCAGAGGCCATTATCATTGGATCAAACATTACTAAGGATTGTAGAAAACCTTATTCAAAATGTCTTTTTTTGGTTAAATGCTTCAAGATCTATATCAGAAACAAATTCTACAAAGTAATTAAATTCTTCAGAATTGCTTCTTTTTTTCCAATTTCTCCAAATAACCATTGTTGATGAAATTATATTTTCTTTTTAGTACTTGCAATCTATGTTTGATCATTTTCCACTATTTTAATCTGAACCTCCAATTTTATCGCCATTTTCTTTTTTTGTTTCATTGAAATTTAACACACATCCCAATAAAATCTGAACCAGTCATTCAACTTTGATTAGAGTAATAAGTGTAGTCACTTACAAATTATAAAATCAACCATTTAAAAATTTAGGATATCTTCATTTTTTTAGCCCATAAGTGTGTTTGATTAACAAAACAAAATTACCTTCATTTTTTTTGGTGGTGAGGGAGCATAAAAAATAAAAATTGTCCGCGATTCTTTAGACTTTTTGTACATCAATAAAAAAAAACAAAACTGTACGGAACTTAAAAACTGATGTGGAGTCCTAAGTCAACCTTGAAATTTAAATGGTCTTTGAGTCTTTATACTTTATGTTAGATTTAAACTCCGTGTTAGAAGCGCATTTCTGACAAACAACTAAAAAACTGGTAAATAAATTGATAATTAATTTTTTAATAGGTATTAAAAGAAAAATACTGATTGTAATAAACATAATTTTGTTTGCGTCATAAATTGTTTGCTAAAAAGAAAATTATTTATGAAAAAAAATAAACCCTAAAAAAAAGTTTTTCATCAAATATTTAATTTAGCCATTCATTTATTTAAGTCATCAATAAAAACTAAAAAGTCTTTACCAAAAAAAAAAACCTAAATTTATTTAACTGACTTTGTAAGGTAGGTTTTCATTGTTATTATGATTTATTTTAATATTTTTTTTCTAAATTGCATAATAAAACTTAAAAATATGTCTACATCTGCTGTTCAAAAATGGCGGGTGTGCGCGAATTGAACTTTTTTTTTTCTTATTTTTTTATTTTTCTTTTTCTTTCACTCTGCATTTAAAAATTAAAATATAATTCCTAGCACATTATTATTTCCTGCATACATTTCCCAAGAACAAGTTGTGTATCATTATTTTAATTTTACTATATATTTTCAAATTATTATTTTTTTTATTTTTATTTAACAACAAAAAATATCATAAATTAATGCTGAAAAATTAAAATCAAAGTAGCAGACGATATTTCTGTTTTGGTGTAAAATAGTTACGAATGGATGGTACAGCATAATTACTAGAAATAAAGGTGAAGATAGATTCATTTGCCACTTTAGTAAGAAGTAAAATTTACTTCTTACTAAAAAGTGGCAAATTTATTTACTTAGTAAATAAATTAAATAGTACTAATAAAAACAATAAATAAATACGCGGTTTTAAATGTTAGTCTATTTATTTCTTAATTTATACTTTTTTCTATCCATCCGTATTTTTTTTTTTGTGTGTGTGTGGGGGGGGTGAAAATCAAAGAAAAAAACAGATCAAAAGGCCACCAAATAAAAAGTTGGATAATTTTCTTTTTAAGCCCCGCGCTAAATATCTATTAAAAATTTTAAATTAAAACTAAAAAAAAAGCTTTAAGAAAGATTTTTCATTTTTTTAAAAATACATTTTTAAACATTCACTTTTCCAAAAATTTTCTAAAAAAGTCCATAGTTATGATGAAAAAGGTCCCAAACTTGATAAAACAAAATTTTATCGTCAAAATGTCTTAAGTCTAAAACTAAAAGGAAAAGACCGAAGTATTTTATTAAATTTTTTTCTCACACATTCGAAATTTTGGTTAAAAATTTTGTTTTTCTTGTGTCAGCGGGTGGGTGACTGAAAGGTTTAGGGAATTTTATCATTTTTGGCAGTAAAAACACATTGATTTGGAAATTTTTGCAAAAATTAAATAATTGTCGGATGTTAATGAAATTTTCAGGACTTATTCACAAATGAATGAAAATATTTTTGAAATAATTTTTTTTAGAAAATCTTGATAAAATATATAAAAAAGAGAGAAACCGCAAACGTTTTTGGTTATAATGTGGATTTGTTTTATATATTATATTTTATTCTTCATATTTCTGCTACATGAGTTTCCAGTCTCTTCTTCAGGCAAATAAAAGGAATAAACATTTAAAAAGGAATAAATTTTTCTTCTGTTTTTTTAATGTCTCATTGTTTGTTTTCTTTTTTACTATTAAACCTAATGTCACAGAAACCATTTTTTTTTTTTTTTACCAGAGCTTATATTGCAATTTTTGTTGTTATTCATTGCTTTTCTCTAGCACTCCTTATTACTGCTTCCCATATTGTATTCCTTTATATGCTTGGTCGGCTCAGGAGTTTTTTATGGCCTAGCATATGTGCTGATTCCTTAGGTTTTCATATTTTCCAGTAATGCTCACTTGTCTATTATTTCAACCTCATCCCAAAATGGACATGTTCTCCCTTTTCCCTCCATATGTGGTCAGCTACACCAGATTTTTCTGTAAGTCCCAAAAAAGAAAGTTTATACACAGATGTCCTCAAGGACACATGGCCCAGTGGATAAAGACATTGGTTAGATCCAGTGACTAGACCCAAAGAGTTGTGAGTTCAATACCAGACCACAGCAGTGGTGAACTGAAAACTTGAAGAATTGAGTTAAAGGGAAATAACTGAGATATCTGGAAGAGGCATGGCATATGGAACTAGAACAATCCCCCCCCCAGTGGACGAAATAAAGGGTTCAGTTCAAAATTACAATCACCTGAAGAAGGCCAGAGTGTACAAAGGCTGAAATATTGTAAATATGACAATGAAGATGAGGATAACAGTTCGAAAAATGTAAATAAGGCTGGAATTCTACATTAAAGTTCTTCTGGTAGTCTTTCATAAATGACAGAGTGCTTTGTGCACAAACTGATCCTAAATGCCTTCCACAAAATGCCAAGAAGACCATAGACATCCATTGGAGGGGTCAACAAGAAGTGAAATTGGGCTTTTAATGATGCTCTTAAGATCAAAATTGCAAAGGACTCAGCAATATCTAGGCATAAGATAAATGCAGAATCACAAGTGGACACCAAGACCGATGAACTGGACCTTAAATCACATGTCTTGATACCAAGATATGTCTTCGTGGAGTCCAGGAGGCTGAAACTCTACAAGAAAGTTTTCAGGTTCAGTTTATCTCAACTGAGGACAACATAGAGATTCATGAGGTGAGATTTCAATAATATCAAGTCAATAGACTTCAATAATTTCAAATTAAAACGTTATATTTGTAAGCATGTGTAAAATTGGAATTTACTCAGTTTTTATTTTCTTTTGTCACTTCAAGTCTATCCATTTGGTAGAGTTACATCTACAGGTTTTACTAATACTATAATATATATTTATATGGGTGTGTTTACCAATTTTCCATTTAAACCTGTTTTATTTTTAATAAAATATTAATAGTTTCTTTTGTTTTCATAAAAGATATCAAATGTTTGATTCCAGTGTATGAAAAAAAGTTTGTCCAACCAAAAAAGTTTGTCCTAAAACCCAAAAACCCATAATGTATAAATTCATGGGAAATATCTTAAAAATATGCATATGGATTATGAAGTCTTGAAAAATAAACTTTTCAGTTTATATTTATGTGGCAAATACATCTTCAAGTAGCTTTGAGTTATTTTCTTTTTAACTACAAAAGTAAAAGATACAATATAAAACTGATTTAAATTTGGATGAGAATCTGAATGGATAGTAAATATATAAAACAATTTGGATTTTATTTTGTTTTTTGGGATTTTTTTTTTGCATGTACTTTCATTTTAAAGTTGACAATTTAAAAAAAGTTTTCCAAATTGTCTTTTTCTTTACCAATATAAATGCTAAAAAAAAATTCAGTTTTTGATTTTGTTAGGAAACTGTCAATTATTTTTTCTCTTACTGTATGACTATTGGCATATTAAAAAAAATATTAATAAAATGTAAAAATTTATAATAGAGAACAATATTTCTATTTTTACTTATTTAAAAACAAAAGAAATATTTAAATAAGCTACTGGTAATTATCTCCCTTTATATGTGACGTTCTATTGCTTGGTCGTCTACTAATGAATAACCTAATTATCGAGTTTACATGAATGAATGGCAGAACTAAGACATATAAAAGAAGAATGGAGATAATCAATTTGGTATAAGGTGTAAAAATTTAATATTCATATAGCAATCATTGTCATACTAGTATTTATTTTCCAATCTTTCTTTATACATTGTAAATCTTTAAATGTTACACGTAGCACCGATTACCAGTAAAGAAAAGTTTGCTACTCAAATATTTTAGTGACTGCATAATCTAAATCTTGGTCAACAAATCTTTTACGTAAATACTAAAATTAAGGTCACAAGTTTTGTAATAAGTAGATGTAGAAAGGAAATTGATAAAACACTTGACCCTATGTTACGAAAAACAATTTATGTATTAAAAAGTAATGAAACTTCTCATAAATTTTAAAATTAAGAAGATTAAAGACTATTTTTCACTTTTCAAAATCCTTTTGCTAAGCTCTATAAGTTGTCATAAGATATACATGCAAAATGCAAGTTTTGAATCTTTCTTCCACCTTAAATAAAGCTGTATTATTAAAATTAACATGGAAAATTATTTTCAGGTAGAAATTTACACTTTTTAAAAAATTAAATACAAATTATTTTAATTTTTTTCTTGAATCTCAAAAAGTTTTTCTATAAGCCCTTGTATTTGGGTGTTAACACTTTTCTTGGTAAATATATTGGATATGGAAAATGAATCCTTCATTCCTCAAAATAGTAAGATACAATCACTGATTCACACTTTCTTTTACATGCTATAAAATATTATATAGTTTAACAATCTGTACTATTAAATGTATTTTTATAATATTTAAGCTCTATTCTAAAGGAACAAAATTTTTCTGAATTAAAACATTCAGAAAAATTTTGTTCCTGTAAAACTGGTAAAAAATCAAACAAATTTTTCTTTTTCTTTTTGGTAGTCATTACCTTTTCTTGAAATAATGATATGTATATAAAAAATGCCTTCTTTCATTTTTTGGGAAATCCAGTGACAAAAATGAATAGTTATACAGAAATCAATCATAAAATGTAAACAAAACTTTTTTTTACAGTAAAAAGGGTTTAAAATATTACTGTACTTTATAACTTTAAAATTAATTCCTCAATTCATCTTCCTTAAGGAAAGCAAAATCATACAAAGATCAATATAAATTATTTTTACAATGTTTTCTTAGGTGGGTATGAATTTGGGGCTAATTTGTGTAACTCTAATCTATTGTGCTTGTAAATAATCTGAAACCACTTCTTTAATTTTCTTAATGGTCATTTAAAGATGAACATATGCAGAACAACAGTTCCCCTCTCTTTCACTCCTTTTGTTTTTTTTTAAATCATTGCCTATTTGTCTTGGTTAATAGTGAAACTCATTTAAAATAATTTTCTTATTTGTTCTTGGGAATATCCTGAAGTATCTTTTGTTCTAAAATTTTCTTTCCTTTGTGCATATTATGACAATGATTAAAAATATTTTGTTGGTAGATAGAGATGTCTATAATAACACATATTCATTCTTTGTTTAGGTGTTGTGAATCATCGATTTATTATTGTTTGCTGAGATTTCTCATGTTTTTTATTCTAAATAAGTTGAAAGTTATGTTGCTTACAATGGGATGTATGTATGTGTGTGTGTGTGTGTGTAGAGAGAGAGAGGAGGGAGAAACTAATGCTATATTTTAATATTTTAATTCCTTTAAACTTAATTTTTTGAAATGTAGGCAATGTATCCCTTGTGTGTTTATTGCATATGCAAATTCAATCAGCTGTGACAAGAAACCTATGTTACTACCCCACCCCCACACACACACACTAATTCTCTTTCTTTTAGTCTTTATATATGAACAACCCAGTATGATATTTCTGACTCAAGGAGAAGTTCTGCTGCCATGATTTCTGAGTAGATGAGACATATACATTCAGGTTATCATACCTATATCTTCTTTCCTGGATTATTTGTTCCTTTATTAAGGGTGGTGAAGGTAAACATTTTCTCAGTTTTGGCATTATCTACCTGAGAGTCAAGGATCCAAAACTTGGAATTACTTCAAATCAGTGTGGCAAAAGAGAAAGTCACTTACCAAGAAAAAGCACATGCGTGTTCTGTATGATATGCCAAAGACAAAATAATCAAAATAGAAATAGATCAGTCACAGGTGTTGCCATAAATGCATCTTGGATATGATAATATTGTATGTCCTCTCACACCTGTTGACCAATGAAAAATTGGGAAGTCATTTTATTTTTCTACCTCATCCGTCAGCTTGAGTGTTGGATTTCTGACCATTTCTATGTATTGGGATTTGTGACATTGGACCTGTGATTTGTGATTTCAACATTTCTTTCTGCCCCTGGATCTTCGAGCTTGAACTTGAGATTTGGTTATTTCATTGTGGAATTGATCTGTCATATCAATTATTTTAACACATTTTTTGCAAAGAAAGAAACAAAAAAGTTTAAAGCTTTTTTGCTACAAAGAGGCTATCCTATTAGCAGATGTATAATATCAGGGCTATTGGTTCTGGAGTGTGCAGTAGTTTCTGATAGGGCCTCTCAATATCATGATGAAGTGTACCGCCAGATAATTCAAAGGTTGTTGATGCATGCACCTCTTGTGGGTGTGCAAAATACGTAGAAGAAAATATGGCTGATCTATATGCTTCAATGTAAGAACAACTTGAGCTTGGAGATTTTGTGAGAGGAATTTCTGGCTTATACAAATTTCTGAGCCTCAGTCACTCGATAAAAACAGAAGGGCTGCAGACACCAACAAGTTCAGTGGTCATGCTTTGTGTGTGGAGTTTCATGATAGTCTCACTGATTGTGATTGAAAAAACATGGGTACAACTGGTACACCAAACAATTGTACTTTTTTTTTTTTTTACTACAAGCTATTTCGTCCTCCCAATAAGCATAATGTTGGAGGGGAAATTCAATATGAAACTCATCCCAGGGTTTGATGGCTTGGCGTCTGGATTGTCCGTGGTCAAATGGGTTGAAAAGTCAGAACTTGTATGCAAGATGTGCATTGTAAAACATCTTGAACACATAATCTCCTTAAGGTTGTTGGGTGGAGCATTTGGTGTCTACTAACAGCTGGGAGAAGAGCAGGTATTAACCGATTAAAATCTGCATTGTATATGGCTTTTGCGATGGATGAGCATTTCATCGAGTGATGGCTTTGTTGCAGGGAATTGGTCGATGTATACTTGGTAAAGTTGTGAAAACTTTCAGTATTATTCAGCGGAGTGAGTGGCCACAGATTGGCATGTGTATTCGTAAGGGGATTGTCAGAGCAGGTAAAGCAGCTTCTTCGCACTTCAACCTGGATGGATATGCTAGTGATTGACCAGCTGTTGGCTTGAGCACAGGCAATTATGAAGGATGAGGTGATGGAGGACAGTCTGACAGTTGCAGTGGCATGAACAATACAGGATGGAATGAAGAACCTTCCTACTGGGCGTCCACATGATACCATAGCATGTCATCATTGCAATGGTGCTAATCACAAAGGACTGCATGGGACTACATGTTGAAAGGTGGAAACATTGAATATATGCTGCTACAGGTGTGACAAGATAGGCCATATTTCCTAAAATTGTCTAAGAAATGAGTCAGAGGAAGAGATTTCACTGCCAGTCTGATCTCTGAACCCCATCTGAAAGAGGTTCTACCAGCTATTACTGTATGTTTTGTCACTCCTTGAAGAGGAAGGTGGGGTTAGATTTGTTCAACTTGGGGTGAGCAACAGATGCCCTATCGATGTTGAGGTTCTGGTTGTAGGTAGAAAGCTACTGGAGTACAACTTGTTGCTTGCAGTTGACATCATCAAGAGGTTGGGTGGTGTGTGTGTGTGTGTGTGTGTGATCAGCAGTGGCACTGTGAGTTTTCTTCAACTTGACCGACCTTTGTGCACAGTCATCACCATCAATGAGCTGAGTTTCAAGCAGAACAGGAAGATCTAGGTTGTATTGTGGAAGTGTGGTCTGGTGACCAACCACCACTCATGCTGAAGAACCAAATACCAGAGTATCCAGGACTGAAGCAGCTCAAGGAGGAGTACACTCATGAACTGCAAACCTGGATAGATAATAGTTGGCTACTTCTGTACCTTGAAGAAGAGCTTGGATACCCCCCAACCCCAAGCCTAATCCTAGTAATGGCTGTACTCTAAGAAAATAAGCAGAAGATCCACCCCGTTATGGTATCAGGAACTCAATATGTTGATGCATACACAGCTAATGCAGATATTTGCATGCAAAAATTGAGGGAGTAATGGTAGGAAGTGTCAGACATCGCTGTACTGGATCTGCCCCAGGCTTATTTGCAAATGCATGTGGACAAATCTTTGTGGCCCTTTCAAATGGTAGAAATCAAAAGGCAAAGGTATTGCCTTACCCGTTTGAGCTCAATGTGGCACCACTAATCATGCAGTTAATTGTCAATGTCATGGTTGCACAAGATGAAACCATTCAAAGGGCCATGTCCTCATACATTGACAACATATTCATCAATGAGAGTGTATGCCATGTGGCCCACATAAGAGCACACCTAGAACAATTTGGACTGACTAGCAAGAATCCGAAGCAGCTAAAGGATGGCACCTCCATGCTAGGTCTGCAGGGTAAACTGCAATGGAGACATGAGATTGAGCTCCCGCTGATGCCTAATATAGTTGCCCATCAGAAGATCTTTTCCCTGTCTGGGAAATTAACCAGACATCTGCCAGTGCGCAGTTGACTCTGTGTCACAACTGCATTCATGAAATGACAAGAAAATTCTGTAACATCTGGCTGGGATTAAGAAACATGCGACCTACTCTTGGTTTGAATGCTGATAGATGCATGGAGATTGGTGCATGAATGGACATGAAGTCGCCATATGAGTTGATGCAAGCTCATTGATTAGCGGTGTCATTGTAGAAAGCAGTGGATTTTTGGTTGAGGATGCATGTTACATGAAAACAAGCACATTAACTTGGCAGAGCTCAATGCAATGTTGAGAGGTATCAACCTGGCGTTGCAGTGAAAGGCGACTGCAGTTCACCTGAAGACAGACTTGGCATGTGTACATCACTGGGTTTCTGATACGTTGTCAGGAAAAATATGAGTGCGCACAAAAGTGGTGTCAGAAATGTTAATAAGATGTTGGCTCAACACACTCAGGGAACTGGCTGTGGAATTTGGGTTAACAATTGACATGGAGCTTGTCAAATCTCACATGAACCGAGCCGATCAACTCTCCAGGGTGCCTCAATTATGGTTAGATGCACTTTGAAAAGAAACTGAACCAGTGTGCACAGTGTCTGTAGAACAACAGCAAATCACCTCATATTACAAACCATCCATCAATGAAGTGGGCATCCTGGTGTGGAGCACACATTATATTTTGCAAAACAGGTCAGTCCTGAAGTCTTGAAAGAAGCAGTTCAGGCAGTGGTCAGAGGCTGTGAGTTGTGCCAGTCCATAGACCAGGTGCCAGTGTATTGGGGAGTTGGAAAGCTGTATGTGTGTGACAATTGGAGCAGGGTGGGAATGGATATAACCCATTATGGATGGCTGGTATTATCTGACTCTGATAGACTGTGGCTCTAGTTGATTTTGCATCTGGCGGACGTTACCACATCCAAAGTCTGTTAGCATCATCCAGCACTGGAATCACTATTCTGTGAGAGAGGGCCACCTGCCGAGCTACTCATCAACAATGGTGCAGCATTCTGTGGAGAGATGTTTGCAAGATTTGTAGAGGAGTGGGGCCTCTAACTGAGATTTCAGTGTGCCTATATACTGTCAGGGAATGGTATCATAGAGAGATACTATCAAGCAAATTTCCATTAGAACATAATGTTCCATCATGGAGTCATTATATTGGTATAACATGATGCTAAAAGATGACCACAACATCCATGACAGCACCAGCTAACTCTATATACAAATATCAAACCTGCATAAAGAGTGTCAATGTTGCACTACTACTTGAACATATAGATCCTGGAGTAGGAGATGTGGTCTGGATAAAAGCCCTACATAGTTGATGCATGGCACAATTTAAAAAAGGGGGAGTGACAGGCATCTATAGCCACAATCAGTCCTTGTCAGGGGAATATCATGCCATATCAAAGATCTTCCTCTTTGTCACAGATCTTTTCCTTCAGAAGACGAGAGTAGTGATATGTCATCTGAGAGTGATTCAGGTATGCTGCTGCTTTTCAGAGCAGTGTCAGATGATTCACCTACAGAATCAGAAGAAATAGTCAGAAGACAATGATGATGATGCTAAGAACAACAGAGAATCTGTGGACACAAACAAAGAGATTGATGGACCCCCATCCAACTTTATGAAGAAGCACTCATTGAAGGAGATCACCATTTCCCTGCCACTTATGAGATTTGGGAGGAGTGAAGAAAAGAAAAATGGCTTACCACCTGGAACAAAACCCACTTGTATGTATCTCACATGCAAAATATATTGAAGAAAATATGGCCTATCCAAAAGCTGCAATTTAAGACAACTTGAGCTCAGAGATTTTGTGGAACAAATTTTTGGTTTATATAAATTTCTGCACTTCAGCCATTGGATAAAATGAGCATGAGTGGGAGAACATCTGAAGGGTTGTAGATGCTGACAAGTCGAGTGTTTGTGCTTTGTGTTTGGAGTTTTGTGGTAATCTCATTGATTGTAATTGAAAAGACGAGGTACAACTGGTACTGTCAATAGTGAGGTGTAAGTTCCATCTGAACAGCTTCTTCTCATGTACCCCTACTTTTCTGCCTGTTATCAGCATGGCTGATGCTAGGCTCCAGGAGAGCAACACACTATGCCTTCTTGGCCTCATATTTTCCACTGACATGAAGTAGAATGATTACTTTGAATCAATAGCTGCATTTATTGCAAGGAGAGTTGGGTCACAATGTCGTTCCAGAAAATTTTTCTCATCAGATGCCAACTTGCACATTTACAAATCTAACATTCTTCTGTGCATTGAATACTGTTCATACCCTACCTGGCCTGGTGGGCCTACTGTACAAATGTACAGTAGGCCCACCAGATATTCTTGACAAAATCCAAAAAAGGCATCTAGACTTCAGTCACTTTATCACCAATGTGATGTGTCTTTCCTCTATCTTTTCTACATGGAACAGCTCTGACAAGCTTTTTCCCTGGTGCCCTGAATACATGAATTTAAGTGTGCTACTAGATTGGCATCTAGGACACACTCTTTTGAAATAGCTAAATGCAACCACCACTTCTACTTGAACAGTTTTTTTCTCACATTTCCCGCCTATGGAATTCCCTTCCATTTCCTTGCTTCTCTGATAACTACAATCTTAAAAAAATTAAATACAATGTCAATTGCGATCTTTGGTCTTCTTGTACTCCATCTTTCAATACTTCCCATTCTCAATCTTCTCTTTCACTTTCATTCCTTGTAAACCCCCCTGCATAGTAGTGGCATGACCACCTTGCTTGGGGTGAAATGATTTTAAAAAACGTCTAGAGTCAACCATTATCTTCTTAACATATCTTCATAAACTGTGCCTCTTACCTCTTACTCTTTAACCCTATACCTGGAGTAGGTCTTGTACAGGACTGACATATATATATATATATATATATATTAAATTTTGCTCTGTCTTTTGACATAGAGCTCTCAATGGATCTATATCCTCTTGGAAATTCCATACAGATTACCAATAATTTTATTATATATATATATATATATAGAGAGAGAGCAGTAACTCAACAGATTTACTGAAAAATGAGCATACCTTGATGAAAAAAAATACCCCAAACTTAATAAAAACAAAGTTTTATCATCAAAATCTTTGTTATTATTAAGACAAAAGGATTTTTGGATTCTTAAATTATATTTTTTTATCCAATTTTAGAAAATTTGAAATTTTGTTTTTTCTTGCAGTAATATGGTGGGGACCAAAGATTAGTATAGGAAATTTTAGTGTCTTTTTTTGTAATGAGAAATACATTGATTTGGAAATTCTTGCAAAGATCAAATAATTGTCAAATTTTAATGAAACTTTCAGGACTTATTCACAAATGAATTAAATTATTTTAGAAATGTTACATTTTTAGAAAATCTCCATGTAAATCTTTTTTTTATGTCTGTTACCCCATCATTTATTTAATTTTATGAAATTTTGAGAAAATCTTTTTGTACTGCTTAATGTTTATATTAGTTGTATGCAGAATTCCTTGGAGAATTTAAATTATGCATTTTATGCATCCTGTTCTTTTTATTGTAATGATAGCAGCTAAAATGAATTAAATCAATTAGAAGTGGAAATTTTATTCAAGTAAGAACCAAATATCTCCATGAATTATGATGTTTTATTACATATTCTCGAGTTTATCATGTTACAAAATTTCAGTCCAAATTTCTTATTTTTCTATTCAACCATTACTTCAGCTACATTGCCATCTCATGCATCTGCTAGTTACACACCATCTCATATTGCATCTGCTAGTTACCATTTTGAAACACCTTTTAGAAAAGGATGTTTGTTTCAAAATAAAGTATTGTCTTCTAATTATTTACAAGTGATAAACTAAGTAAACATAAAATAACTATTGATTAACTTAGATATCCCCCCCAAACACACACACTTCATATTATGTTTTCATTGTCAATTGCTATTTTACATGAAATTTGCATATATTCAGGAACAGGGAATAATCCAGCCTCATTTGGTGGGTTTTTCTCCTCAACTGTAATTGTACAATGACAAAAATCTTTTATTTCATCGAAGAAGTAAATATCATCACTGGCATAATTTGGGCAAAATATTGATTGTAAATTTATCTACAATTTCTAAATTAGGTGAGAAATAATAATTCCATTGTAAAATTTTGTCACAGAAATGTTCACCTCAAGGTTAATGACACTACATTGTCTTTTGAAAAATATAATCTGATACTAGATTAGGTTGAGGTAAATAGATATTTTTTTCCCAAATATGCAAAAAAGGTTAAATCTTTTGATTAAAAGCTTCAATCTTTACCTACTCAGAAGAAATTTTAGTTGAAATTGGTGTAGAATAACAGGTTCCTTCAAAGTTGATGAGAGTTCAAAATAATACAGAGAATTATTGTAATTTCATGAATGTTTTTTGAGTGGAACAGGTCATAACCAAAAGCTTTCAGCTAAAATGTTTATTGCAAGACAATGTTTATTTATGTTACTTACATGTAGACTGGAAATGATCAGCATAAAAAATACCCTTCAGAATAATAACTATCCTGCAAGCAGAAACAGAGAGAGAGAGAACAGAAAACTTATCATTGGTCTTCCTTACATGAAGGATTTATTGGAAAATATTCAGAAAACCTGCAGCCCATACAACATCCGGACAATATTTAAAAGCAGCTTGACTGGATAAATCTCTGCTGAGTCAATCCAAACACAAAGGAGAATATGACCAAGGATTGTGTGTATTTCATTTCTTGCTATTGTGATAAAGAATATAAAGATGAAACTAGATGCTCCCTTAAAGTAAGGCTAGAGGAATGTCAAAAGGCTATAATTAGGGGTGTAAAAAATCAGGTATGGCTGATCATGTTTAGAGAGAAAATAGTATCCATCAGCCCCTGTTGAATGTAGTAAAAATATTATACAAAGAAGATTGATTGATTTGCCTAGCATAGATATAAATATGATAAAGAAACCATTAATAAAGAAAGACAAATGACAGTAATGCTTCAACAGTAGCTGCATGAGAAAAGAGAAACCTCAGTGAATGCAGTCAAGCAAGATGAGCAGCAGCATTCATCAGCCGACAGGTTAGGTTAAAGTTCTTTACTTAGGATTATCTCATGGGACAAATCTCTAGTGGATTAAAGCATTAGTTTATGAATTTGGTGACATAGTAATTGTGAGTTCAATCTCTGGGTTAGGGACTGTGTACTACAAGACTAAGTATATAGTTTTAGAATACTTTATTTATAGTTGCAAATAAAGGAGAAACTGTTTCAGATAGAATGTACTAGAGAAAGCAACTTGAATATTGAAATATAAATGTATCTGTTTCAAATCCTGCTTTTGGCCTCACATTTCATTCTCTCCATTGCTGCAGTTCTTATATCTCCCCATAATGATGTAATGATATAGTCTGGTAAATAATTCAGATTTTTTTCTTTATTTTTTTAATGAACCAAATTATTAGATAGTTGACAAAAAATAAAATAAAAATAAATAAACAAAAATGTTCTAGGGATAATCAACTGAAATATAGTAATTTTTTAGTTTCCGCTTTCTGAAATTTTGAACATACTGTGGAAGGCTGCATATATCAGCCTGTCTAGAGGGTGCATACATCAAGCACTCATATGGATTTCAACACTGTGGCTTACTTTGCTTAACAAAGTTTTTATTGGGGAACTCCACCCCACTTTAATATAATTTAGAATTGCCTGGCTATTTGATATAACTGATGCTGTGGAAATAGACCAGTGGGTACAGTAATGAACAATTTCTGTGTCAGTGTTTTTATTTTCTTGAGAGGTTTCCTACATTTTCATGGGATACACCTGATGAGAACTGAAGAATGAATTGGCTGAAATGTTAAGTTAACAAAGAAGAAATTCAATTGTCCAAATTGTCAACAAGTTTCATTCATTTTTTTTATCATCAAAATTTGACAGTAAAATTGAGCATTTGAATATAGAGCGTGTGAAAACATTTCTCCACAAGTATCCTGAATTTTGTGCAAACTCAAATTATCTTCATTAATACAAATTGTTTAGGAAATCAGGCTAATTAACCCCAGCTACCACAACCAAATGAATTTGTCTAAGAATCTATTAAATAATTGTTCATTTCTATCCTGAAACTCAAGGAAACTTGCATCACAGAAAAATTCGGAGTACATCTTTTTACAAAAGGTCAGTGTTATGTAAACAGTCATTACCACATTTCTCCACCCATTGCTTTTGGGCTACCCTTATTAGCAGCATCATAAAGTATATCTTGAATATATTTATTTCTCTTAACATTATTTTTAGGTTTATTCCAACTAAAAAAAAAAACTTAATTAAAATTAGAGATGACCTAATAACTAAACTACTGAATGTCAAGACCACTACACTTATTATTATTGAGCCACTAGTCAGGCAACCAGCAACTACAAGTTAAAGAATAAGCAGATGAGTATGAAATAACAGATGTCAAATAGCGATAATAACAAATTGTATAAAAGACAAGTGAAAATTATCATAGTAGGCAGGTTAGTTGATTTTTTTTTTGCTGAAGTGTGATATCCTTTTGCTTTACCTCTGCTTTACTCTTTTCCTGTATGAAAAGCTGTACAGCAGCAATTGAAAAGAAAATATTTGTAAGCACAATCAATGTGTAAAGGATGCACTATTTACCCAAGTGAGTCAGCTTCAATTTATGTTATGCTACAAGTAACCATTAAGTGGTTGCAGCTGCTGTTCCACTGATGAGTCTATGAACTCATTAACAAAATTTGATTAATACCTTATTGGTTATAATCAAAGCCATACCCCCTATATTCACAAATTTGAACTTTAAGACTTATTTTTTCTTAATCTTAAATTAGAACATGAAACTTTGCTATAATTATTAAAAATGAATCTTAGTGATAATGGTCTTTACCACAGGGCCTTTCAACCACCCCACAACTGCAAACACACAGGTTTCCTTTTTTTTATTTTTTTGGCTATGCACTCTTTTCATCCTATTTCAGAATATTATTACCCACTTCTAAGATTGCCTGACTCAAAACATCCATTGTAGTTTGAAGAAAGATCAATATTCAAACAATTTAAATCTTCCAATCTGTAGTACCAATTCTCCATCTATAAAAACCAAAGAATCACCCCCTCATTCTACATCAGTTGAAAATTTACTATTTTATTGTATTGTTTCTTACAAATGAATTGTTAAAAGGATCAAAATTTGTGGAAATCTTTAAAAACACGTCAATAACAATAAAGGCAATAGCACGAGTCTAATAACAATGAGTTGTAATGATGTTTTATCTTAGAATTGGTTTTCAGAAACCAATTAAAATCTTAAATACATGTTTCCCATCTCCAGATGTTTTTATAATCATGGGAATATATTTAACCATTTACATAAAAGAAAAAATCCAATGGTATGACTTAAATGGTTTCTAGTTTGGTGTCTCAAATTACAAAATAACAAATGGTACTAACATTTGCAACCACACATCCATAATATATAAAAAAATAAAATGGTCTTAAGATATCAAAATATCAAAAAACATTTTGTAATTCAGAAACAGAATTTGGTCATGCAAAGCTATTGATTTTGATTTGAACTTGAATCGAATTTGCTGAATTTACTGATTGATCTTTTGAAATCAATTTTTGTTGCTTTATATATATATATATATATATATATATATATATATATATATATATATATATCCACATACAAGCCTGTTTCACAGCTCATCAGTGAGGCTAGACATCCAATTGTTTCAAGCTGGGATCAAGACTCAACCGATTTGGCATCAGAGACCTCTAGCCATAAGCTAATGGCGTATGGCAGAGAAAGGGAATCTTTTAACATATATATGTGATGTATATAAATGCAGCCTGATCAAATCAGCAGCCAGAGCACAATTCATATGAAGAGCTGTTCATTATAAGCAGGAGCAGCTATTGTTAAAAATTCCATTTCCCTATAGTGCTCAATTGGATTCTATAATATAAAACACAATATGATTTCATATACTTAGCAGCCAAGCAACATAATCTCCCTTATTTGAGGCTGAGATATTTTGTTCTTATAGAAACACAAAGAATTACTTAATTCCACTAATCAAAGATGATTTGCATTATCATAATAATGGAATATCTCATTAGAAAATAGGGGTGATCAAATTGTTAGATACATTGCTTTTTCATTTCTTTCACACTAGTTTTCTTTGGATATTTTTTACTTTTAATAATTTAAAATTCTTTCTTACATATGAAAATAGTTATGTGTATAAAAATTCCAGATTACTCATGCAGAAAATCTAACCAATGCAATTGAAAAATTAGCTAAATATTACTACCATGTTTTGATAGTACAAGTAAATTAGTACATTAATGATTTTTATATAAATTAATCTGCTTATCAGTTTTTGACTAGATTTTCCTCTTGTTTCTATCACTTCTATCCCTCACATCTGAAATCATTATTTTGCAACCATAAATTGATCAACATGTATTGAAAATAAAAGTATAGGCTTTCAGTGAGATTTGAACTCACATCCCTTGTCCTTAAAAGTTTATTCATGTTATGCCTCTCAATAAAGTCTTCTCAGGTAAAGGCTTTCCAAAGATGAGGGACATGTTTAGGTTTCACTGGAGGTTTTTTTTTATTTCTGATCTCCACATTTTATTTCTTGAATGTTTTGAAAGTGGCATTAAAAAAGTAACTGAAGTACAAAGTGATTATAAATTGTTTCAAATATTTATTAGACCAATACTATTTGAGATTAGGACACTCACAATGCACAGTTTTATAAATAAAATCTTTTATTACAGCCACATAAAATAAACATTCATTTGGCAGTAAACCTCTAAGGCTTTCGACAGAACCAGGTTTTCCATTGTCAGTGAGCACTTGATAAGGAGTAAAGCAAGATGTCTGCTAAGAAGACCTTTTGTGTGATTGGATTTAGTAAAACAAATTCTCTTTCTGTTGTGCAAAGGCATTTTAGAATACATTCCAGGAAGTCTCCACCAAATAAACTATCTATGACTGGGACAAGAAATTTGAAGCAACAGGATGTTTATGTCAAGATAAAAGTCCTGGGAAAACATTGGCATCTAAAAAACAAGTTGACATTGCACACATCATGCATCTATAAGCTGCTATAATAAATAGTTTCTTTGAGTGTCAATATCTTAAATAGTTTGAGTTTAATAACATTTTTAAAGGTATCTATTTCTTTCACAATTCTCCTGTAACATGAAAGAAAAACTAGTCAAAATATTTTCTAATTTTGCAGGTAGACTGATTTGAGGCATCATTTGGAGATGAAATCCATTATATTTGAAGGAAAAACTAATTACATGTTTATTTGATGAAAAAAAGCCAGGTAAGAGAAATTTTTATTGTACTGATTCAAATTGTGCACTTTGTTTCTTAGTTTTGTATCCTCAACTTGTAAATTAAAATTAATTTTGATAACATAAAAAAATTGTTTTAATGTATTGCAGAATTAAATTCAATTTTTTTGTAAGGATTTTTAGAAAAAATTTATATTCCTTATATTTTAAATTTAAATGAAGGATTAAATTTTGATTATTGTAACTTCTATGAAAAGTTCCTTTTTGTGAATTATTTTGCTGATTATTTCATTTCAATTGATCATATTTGACAGCCACTTATTCAGTTATCTATCACTGCTGTTTTATAGAGAATCTATTACATGTAGATACTCTGAGACTAGTTAATGTTGATTTCAATTGGTATATTAAGGAAATTCTTGTCTAAACAATCTTTAACTGACAGTCTTGACATACCTTTATGAGAGTATATTTAACCATGTTATTTGTCTATTTGATCACTGACTATGATTAACAGCACCTCCCATGAAGATTGATTGGATTTATAGATTAATGTACTTAACCTTGATTGTACTGTGGTAATCTCAAGATGACTACATTCAATGATGCTTATCTTCATTGTCCTTATCTTTATATTAATAATTCTTACAAACCTTTTCCAATCACGTTTCTGAATTATCAGCTGTCATTTAGAATCTAGCTTCTTTTGATATTACTCAAGAATCTTTGCACATACCAATCAAATAATCTGTATGTGGAGAGTATGTATTAAGAGTAATAATAAGAATTTATATTAGTTTTAGAATGTGTTAGCCTTGACTATATTGAAAAAAGGAAAATCACTTAAGGTGCCTCTTGTTCAGAATATTGACACCACAATAAAATACACATTTATTTTATTAGTATTATAAAGTTTATAATATATATTTTGCCAATAATGATCCCAGTTTTATGCATTATGAATCCAGAAAGAATTTAAGGTAAATTTATTTTACTAAGTTCTAAAAGCTCACTTCAGTTAACTGTTTTATATTGGTAATAACAAATAAGTTTTAATTATTGATGTTCAAAAGTATTATATTTGCAGAAGTAAAAAAATTATAACCATCTGAAAATACTTAGTTTCTTCTTGTAGATTAGTTGGTCTATAATCTAACAAAAAGAATATTTGAATAAAAGATGATTTTAAAGAAAAGATCATCTATTAAACAAATGTAAGGATTGTATAATTTCTACTTTTCATGATTCATTTATTACAAAATGATTACCAATCAGCAACGCTAATTCAATTGTCAGTGGCACACTCTCCACAAGAAACTTTAACCTTACCTTGTTGTTTGTGTGGTACCCTAAAATAAAATAAAGTTGATAACTCATACTAATTGGCTTCATTAACCTATTAACTGTGGAAGAAATTTCCGTCATTCACAGTTGAGCCATAGAACTGCAATGATGGAAAATTCCATAATCTGCATTTAATGAAGAGATTTTGGTTTCTACTTGATTTTTATTGCTGGCATTCACAACACAATGATAACAAGGTAGTAACAAATTCAAAAATTACTTTAAAATATACAATTAAGATATAACTTTCAATTATACAAAATATAAACATATATATTCTCTCTCTCTCTCCCCACTTTTTCTCTTAGTTTATTTTATAGAAATTAATTTCATGATGAAAGTATCTTACATAGATTGAACTGTAATTAGAACAATTTAAACATTTGTTATATCTTCATTCATTTTATAATCAACTATTCTCTGTATGTACTTCAACTTCTAAATTTATTTCTTGTACAAAATAAAATTAGATGACAAAATGTTTAATTCTGTCTTTCATAACTATCAGACTTGATACCTTTCTCCTGAAAAGGTTATATGTAACTGATATGATCTACTCATCCTCTATTGATCTTGCAATATCCTGAGGTGCATGATTATTCACTATACTTTGGAGGCCAGCTTTAGGAATGTCAAGCAATTCTCTGATCCAGGTTAAATCTTTTAGCAACAAATCTGTTTCCACTTAAAGCATTTTTTTTTTCCTTGACATTATAAATTTTTTTTTAATGTCATGATTGAATTTGCTTGAACTTATAGATTATACCAAATGTATACAAGTACATATAAACTGTTTCATTTAGCAGTAAATAGATACTATTATTTGACTTGGATTTGATATTTAGTACATACTTATTATTAATTACTCAAATTAATTATAAAACCATAAAAGTAATAATCATACAATCACTTGACAATTCCTCCTACTCCAGAAGCATAGTATTTTCAGATTTCAAAAGGTAATTTTTTTTTTCATCAATGTGAAGTCAGTAGAAGTAGTCAGTGTCAAATAGCATCTATTTTCAGTTGTGAATCATGTGATTGTACAATTTATTAATGATGGAAATGGAATTGTCAGAAAAAAATTCTGTTCAATGAGATGAAAAGTTGAGGGAAAAGTCCCATTCTAATATTGTGTTCTTTGTGTGTTTTATTATGACTGAATAACCAGAATAAAGCGTTTTCTTTAACCAGTCAAAGTTAACAAAGAGAGAGTAGTGAGTAAGCCCTTGGAATTTGGTAAACTAGTCCTTCAAAAGAAGGTAGTGAAGGAAAACAAGAAGAAAGGACTAAACTTGCAAGAAGACAGAATGCATGGTTGTCAGCAAAAGGAACAGCCCAACATGCAAATTACAAATTGGAGATACCAAAATCAAACAAGTACAACAATTTAATTATCTGGGAAATGTTTTAACAGACAACAGAAAGTGCAACACTGAAATCCGAAGGAACATTGGGATAGTGAAAAATGCCTAAGCAAGGCATTAAGAAACAGGAAATTTTTGTCAAAAATAAAAAAAAAGAGTATGAATCCTATATGACAATGAATGTGGGACAACCTCCTCACAGATGAAGAAAAGACTTGGAGGAACAGAAATGTGGTTCTACAGAAGGATGCTGAGAATACCATGGACCAAACATCTGAACAACTACAAAATTTTATAGAAGATGGGAACAAAAAGGGCATTTATATAAAGATACAAGAGATAGTTAAAATTTTTAAGGTATATAAGGAAGAAAGCAGGCTTGGAAAATTTGATACTCACAGGACAAATTCAAGGCAAGGACAGAGGAAAAGAACACATAATCTACCTAATGACTTTGCATAAATGGATGGTAGAAAAAGGGTTTAGGAGAGATAGCAAAAAGACAAAATTTACAAAAAGCTACAATGGGCTGGAAATTGTGGTGGGATATGAATACCAATGTCTTGAAGGTTCACAGCACATAGAAGTCATTCAAAACTTCCAGTATGTGTGGGAATTATCACTTCATAAAAGTACATCTCCCTTCAACAAGAAGGATTTCTCTCACACTTATTTGGACAAAACAGTTTAGAAAAGAAGATTTCCTTTCTGTGTTAAATTTAACCTGGTCAGATATCCCACAAAAGAAGATAGCAGGTCTGATAAATTTGATGCTTGAAAGGATGAAAAACATGTGTTCATAAGTTTCCAAAATTTTAAGTTGTATTTATTTGTGGATTATTTAGATCATTAAACACTTGTTTCACAAAAGAAATGTAGGAAAATGGCAGTTTTCAGATCAAAAATCAGAAATCCTGGGTCTTTATTCCAAAGGTAATAAATAAGTCCCACAAGTCCAAAGTAATTAAAATAGCAGGGGTGTAAATGAACCATGACTCAGAACATACAGCTGACTACTTCACCCATGAAGAATGAAAAATACTGCTGTTTTCTAAAGTAGTGTTCTTTTATTGGGATAAGGAATTCTGTGATTGATTGAGACTGTTAAGCAAGTAAAAAAGTTACTATATATTCAGGTCTTACTAAAGTAAACCTGAACTTGATTTTGATCTTCTCTTTCAACAAATAGCACAGAGAACACAAATTTTTCTTCTGAGTTAAAACTTAGTGTCACCCCACATGCCTATGTACTATGTCATATTTCTGTTTAATTAAGTTGTTTGGTGTATTTGGACAAATATCCTTGATATTGTAAATAAAATTCATTTATATCAGAAAATAAGCATTTCATTTGAACTTTCAATTTGATCATTTAGGCAAAGACCATAATGGCAAAACTGAGGATAAATAAAATAATAATGATTACATTTTATATTTCATTGCTAGCTATACACATTCCACTAGGTGATAATATTGTGCAGGTGTTATCTAATTAGAAACACATGAATAAGAGATGATGCTATACGATGAAACCTAAAAGCAACTAAAATCAGAGGAAAAAACTAAATAATGCTGTTAGCTTCAGTAAATCAATGAGTAGCATTTTAAAGAAATTTATAGCAATATAAATAATTTATCACAAAGACATTATGACTTTTTATTAAATAATATATCACCTGATTCTTCAACTAATATTATCTATTTTCATATGTTTAAATATAGCAGAAATTCTTCATTTTAATTCAACAAAAACCAGTCTGGCTGACAAAATGAATGTGCTTTGTGGTTGTGTTTGAAATTACAGCAGGTCCAAGATAAATTAAAAAAAAAAAAAAAAAAATCAGTCTGATCAATTTGATGACTTGAGTTATGAGATCTTTTGGATACATACAAACCCAGTCTGTTTATGTTGTTCAATAAATAAGAAAAATGAAAAATACTAACCTGCACAGAGGTAGGTACCTGCCAGTACAGAGCCCACTAAAGCAGTCTTGCTCTTAGAAGCTTTAAAATAGTTAACAAATTCGTCCATAAATACTCCAAATGAATAAGCAACCCCATCAACAATAATGTTGCTAATGAGGGATGCCCCAACAATAACCCAACCCCACCCTCCGTCTGGAGGGGTTGGAATGAATGTGTCAACATTGTCTTCTACTGGGATTTCTGGCTCCATCTTGGTTGAATTGTGCCGGACTTTCTTTTTTTTCTCCATGTCTTTCATTTCCATAGCCACTTCACAATTGAGCCATGAGACCAACACTGACAGACAGGTGGACTGCCTCTCTCAGGGACATCAACAGTAGTTACAGCAAGGATCTCTGCACTTCCTTAACTGTTGCTGCAGCAGTAAACTTTGTCCTAATGTTCTGCTCACAGGACCATTTACTTGACTGCACACTATTTTACCTGTGAATGTAAAATATTTGAATTGTATCACTTATACCAGTTTACTAGATAGCATGCATATTAAGGTAAAAAAGATAATTATTACAGCATACCTAAGAAGCCATATCTTGAATACCATATTTAATCCTTAGAAGTTATATGGATACAGTAAGCATGTCTGTAACAGAATACATACCCCAGGCAATTGAGAACAAATTATAAATAAAATAAAAATTATACATCTCAGGTAAAAAGGAAACACTTATTCAACAAAACTGCCCTCTATCTCAAGAATTGTCTCATAAAAATGTCTGTGAGCAAGAAAATTTAGGTAAACACATAATAAGTATCTGTAATTATAAATTTGGAAAAAATTAATTTTCCAGGCATTTCTTTCTTTTGCTCTTACTACAAAGAATCTTTTCCTCTAAAACAATCATTCTTTTAATTTTAGACAAGACAACAAACATTATTATCCCTTCTGTTCAGTCCACATTTTGGGCATTCGAACTGATTGGCAATTAGCCAACCATTCCAAAGAACACAGTTTGCCAGCTTTGCCAATTGCTTTGGTCAAGTTACTTATTCTTCATTTAAGATTTCTTCATCAGTCATTACTTGGCTGACAATATATAATTTATCTGCAGATTTTCTAGGTATGCTTCACACAAATTCTTAGAAAAGTTAGCAACAATTTAAATAACTTTTCAAGATTATGTTTTTTAAAAAGGGTAGAAAGGGAATTAACCTATAATTGCTAGTTTCAGGCCTTGGATTTCTATAGATTAGTCATCCTTAATCTTAGACCACAATTTTTTAAAAATGTGGAAAATTAAAACAAGAAATAATCTGAGATATAAAATAATCTGAGAAAAAATGTACAATAAACTAGAAAAATCATGTTTACTTAAATTTTCTTGTTTTATAGTTCAGACATTTTTATAAATTTTTCACTAAAAAATTGTTTTCATTATCTATTTATAAAACAGTAAATAATATTGCATTATAGTTTGTTCATAAGGAAGCAAATAACTAGATTTTTTTTTCTTCAGCTTTGTTAGTAAAAATCTGTGATGTTTAGAAATTATAATATTTCAAACTCATCTCTCTCATCATATTTAGTTCTCAATGACTATATGACTTGCTATCTTAGAAAGCTAAGTTTTAATATCCTTGAAAGGAGATAGCTTTTAATCATATTATTAGCCATCAAAATTATCCCAGATATTTTTTATATCAGTTATAAAACAATAGAGTATTTACTTAGTTGAAACTGCTAATATTTGTTTTTAAATTAAATGAAATTTTTCCCTTTACTTAAGTTTGGAGTAATGATCTACTTAGCAGCTGAAACTTCTGTCCTTATTTATTTGCCTGCTGTCCTAACTATTGAGGTAAATTTGAAGACACTGGATTATAAGAAATTTGTTTGTTACTTGTTATACCTACAAAGCTCAGCAATAGTGTATCTATTATTCTATAACAAAATTTTGCATTACTTCAGTTAATGTGGGTAGACAATTGGAAAGAGAGAGAGAGAGCAATTAAGCTGAAATAAATTCTTTTCTTAGTCATCAATTACTTTGTGAAATAACTAATTAATTTTATTCAGCTTTGAGTAATTGTTAATATTTAACCCCAAAAACTTTGTTGTTTTCTTTAGTCAATCACCAGTTTTGTTCCCACCCCCTGATTTAATTGTAAAATATATTTTCTAAATCTTGTCTATTTTATTCTATTATTAATATTTTTTAGGCCTTCCTACCAATTATGGATAGTGCAGCTAATTATATGCAAATTCACAGAAACATTCTGCTGATGAAAAAGTTATTTTTGATGAAATGGTCTCATCAAATCTGTTGGTTAATGTACAAACATGAACATTCCATCTATTTTAGTCACAATATTTTTTGTTTCTATCTTTTGGGAATGGGAGTGTTTGTTATTTGTACAACATATTTATTTTTGCTGAATATTTTTTTCCTATAGTAAAACTACATGATTGTTTTCATGGCTCAAACTGGAAACTCTCTTTGACCCAGATAAATAGCAATGTTGATTATGGAGATCAATTTTCTAGAATACTGAGTAACATTCACATTAGAACAATGGCTTAGAAACTGAAATATATGGTATATGCAGTATATTAAGATCACATTATATAAAGTACTCACAAAAACCTACTCAAATGGGAAAATGTGTTTTCAGTTAAGCGTCACATAAACACTTCTATTTCATTTCAAGGTTAAAAATTGTTTTGAATTTACCAAAAAAATAAAATTAGTTAAAATACATACTCAGATAAAATTCCCCTCTTTACTCCTCTGTTTCTCTACTGAAAAACCATACAGAAAATTCCCCATTTATAGATATTAAAGAAAAGGAAGTTATGAAGAGTCATCATCAGGGACATGATTTTAAAAAAAATTCTATCAGGTATCTATTATATTAGTAATTATGTTCAACTTAAAAGATGTTTAGATGTTATTTTTCCAAAAAGCATTTGTCTGAAATCAAAGTTTGGCCATATTATGTTCATTATATTGAGTATGATGATCTTCAGTAAACCTATTTTATTAAATAACATTGTATCATTGTCTGAATTTTTTAGATGAAGCTTAGTAATGTGTTGTAAATTTACTTTTCAGGCTCTATTCATCTCCACAAATATCCTTTCAACTTTCAAGAGACAAGCATTACAAGAACAAAAGATTTATTATTCTAGATTAGTTTTATCTTTTTGTTGATATTGATAAAAGCTATACTGGATAATTAGTGAATGATACCAGAACACAGAGGTACATTATACTCAGATGATTTCTACCAAACTTGGAAATAACATACAATACCCATATTTTGGTCAGTTGTATAATTGTGTTTATATGTCCAACTATTTGCTAACAGAAATTATATATATAAAAAGAGGCATTTTACTTTTCTTTTTCTTTTCTTTTTTTTATAGGAATGGTTCATTGTAGTAGATATTCAGGGATATTTTAATTGAAAATTTTTGTTCTATGTGTAAACCCTCAAGAATTTTATGTTCTAAATTGAAGTTAATGAACATCAACTTATCATTAGAACTTGGATTCTGGTTTTAAAACTGTTACTCAATGTTTATTCAATCAATTGTTTTTCAATACCATTATTTTCAAATAAAACCCATAAATTATTTCTCTGTCCATGAATAGATCATTAATATATATTTTCAAATTGTGACTATTATGAAATGGTATGAAGACAGAAAGTGATATTCAGTGACAACCATCCTAAGTTACTGCCAGTTTGAATTGCCCTCAAACAATAAGCCTTAATTGAAGATCAAAATATGGTTCTGTCCTATTGGCAATGTACACTGCTTTTTTTCCAGCAAATTGATTGATAAAAACATTTCTTCATCAATGACCTTTTGATAAAATAATCCTAATTGTTAAATATGCATCACTACATTCCATATAAAAAATATTGATATATTTTGCTCTTTTTTTGTGGCCCTTTAGCACAGAAAGCAGAGAATGCGGCCATTTAGATGAGAAAAACAATGATATTTTTAGCTTTCCATTGAAACTTTTTTTATTTTCATAATCAGTTTCTTTCATCCCAGATTTACTAATCAATAATTATTTTTTTCACTTACTTATATCTCTACCACTTCAATTATTAAACATATTTTAGATTATGTGGCAAGATTTATGATTGTAACAAACATTTTTTTAGAAATAGAACTTGTAATCACTATTAAAATTTTAATGAAATATTATATAACTTTAATACTGGAAACCAAGTTCAGAACCTTTCATTTGATATCAAATAAAGCAAGCAATTTTATTCAGTGTGTGTCTATGCGTATGTCTATCTATCTATCTATCTATCTATCTATCTATCTATCTATCTATCTATCTCTCTGTCTCTCTCATATATATATATATATATATATATATATATATATATATATATACACATCCATTGATGTTCCCTTACTACATGATCTTGTTTAATAAATCAAAAGTTTTTTACCTATAAGGACATCACCTTGACTCAACATTGTAACAACAATATGATTTGGTACAGTCACATTAAATTAAAAACCAGGATGATTTACTAAATTTTGATTACTATAAATCTATCATATTCTGGTTAAGTAACTGCTCAGTTCAAAAAAAGGATTTACAAAAACAGCTTAAAGTATAACAGGTATCTGAAAATTTGTCATGTAATTCTTTTTAGGGTAAAGGGAACATGATGCTTACCAGTTTTATATGGCTAATAGTTTCTGTGTTCTTTTGTCACAAGACAACATCTACAGTGAATCTAAGGAATGTTGTTTTTTTTATCTCAGTAGTAAACCGTTTCTTTTACTAACCATCACATTTTAAGTTGTTTTCTCTTCTATTCAGAAATTAAACACTAGTGTGACTCTTGTAGTGGCTTAACTTACAATAACCAGATTCCTTTAACATGGCCTATTTTTATTGTTTTGCCCAACTTAAACTAGTCCATCAGCTGTAGATATTGAATTCAGAAGGTGCATTCTCCATGCTGTTTACCACAGTTCATTATTTTACAAAAAGTAATATAACTGAAGGTTTCTTCACAAGCCTTTTATCCAAATGCACTTATTAAGACTTTCAAAATTATTTGTAATGTGGTTATTTTTTAAAAATTTTGTTTGGTTATATATCATATCTATGCAATTTAAATGTTATATTTTGCATCTCTTCCCATTTACAAAGATTTGTAGGACAAACGAAAATCTTTTCCATTACTTACACTTCCCAAGTAATGAGTGAAATGTAATTTTGCCAAATATATTTTCCTTTAAATATGCCTAATATCTTACTAAAATCAGAGACTCTTAAGGGGTATCTTTTATTAGGGGCAGGTGTAAAATTTCATGTATTTATTTATTAAAAAACAATTTTCTATTAAGAATTCAGTTTCTAGTTTTCAAAAAAGAAGTTGTTGATCTAATACTTACTAAGTTAGTAAAACATTTAACATTTGATGCTGGGATATTACAAAATCTAAAATTTTAATAATTATTGAAGTTATTACCATTTTGTAAAAAGTAATTTTTATCTAAATCATAACGACATTCTAAAGTATTTTAACATTGTAGAAAGTAAATATCAACTAAAAGTTACAGTCAGCTTTTCATATACTGAAATTGTCAATAATTTATGTTTACAATAACTTCTACATAATAGACATTCATGATATTTCAATTATATTTTAATTCAAATCTTAGTCTATGTTGTTTGTTGTCTAATAATAATGAAATCACTGAAAATCTATTAACATTTTATCATTACCAAATATAAAAAAACATTTTAATAGTTAAATGTAGGGATGAGGAATGTATAATATTGTTCTTGAAATATAAAAATTTATATATCGTTATCTCATAGTTAAAATTTATATATCGTTATCTCATAGTATTTGTAATGCTTTTATCAATTTAATATCACAAAATATTGTTTATGATATCTTCACAAGTTGATATCCTTTGCTGATTTGGGATATGTTTCATCAAATATTTCATTTTATATAACCAGCAGGATGATTGTGCCTGACTTTATTAAGACATTGTTCTATTGCAGCCAGTTGGAATCATTATGTCATCTTTAAATAAAAAGTACCAGAACCACATTCAATAAAATTCTAGTTTTATTTATCAGGCAATATATTTTGTATAGGAATTTCTCAAAAGTTTTGACATTAATATTTTTTCTGAGTTGAAAATAAACATAATAATAATATACATAAAAAAAAGTGTGAACATTGTCCAGTCACTTCTAAATAATCACCTGATTTTCAGTGGGGAATCCTGACAATTTGGTCACATGAACTATCAACATGCATAACATATCAGAATATTCTTATTTATTTAATACAAGCTTGGGGCACCCGGTGAGGATTGACCTTGCTACAGTATTAATAGTTTGGGAGATAAACTTACTAACCATTATTCCTGACAAAGGCACCACTATATATTCTTATATCGGGGTTGTAATTGGGGTATAAATTAATTTAGCTCATGTGTCTGTGTCTTTTATATTAGATTATCTGAAAAATTCAAATTTTGGCATCTTTCACATATTTGCATATATTTAAAAAACTAAATAAGACAAATGTTATAATCTTGCATAAAGTCTGTTCTTGAAATTATTTGATTTTATTACATTTTTATGATTTTAGAAAATAAATATCAAAAATTTATACGAACAAAAGCATTTTACACCTATTTCATTGTCAGATGGTTTTGTTATTTCTTTTAAATTTATCATAATAATTATTTTATCCATGTTGTTAAAGTTGTAGAAAGATGACAATATAAATGTAAAAAAATATTTAAATCAAGAAACCTACAAAAACACTATCTTTTTAAATTTTGCTATTCTTTAAAAATGATTCTATAATATTTTTTGACAATATTGCTATATATATATATATATATATATATATATAATATTGATAAAAAACATTAACATGACAAAATTCTTGGAATTAACTTTGATTTTAATTAATGTAAATTTTTGTGTTCATTATTACAGAACTTAAATAAACTGTTATAAAAATTATACAAAAGATTTTGTTTTTTATCAGTTTGGTAAAATTCAAAGATTGAGCCCAAGTTAGACTCTTCAAAAACCATTATTTTATTAATTATGACATATTTTCTTGAGAGATAATAATTTGAATAAAATTTTGATATATATATCTCAACAAATTAGTAAAAAACATTAGCCCAAATGTGGTGTTGAGTAATGGGTTTAAATATCATGTACTTGTATATTAAATGCTTGTATTCGCAAAAATACTAAAATAAGCTGTTGCAGAATAATTTTTTCACTTATTTGCTTTCAGAATTTTAAATATTTCAGCAGATTTATCCATGTTGCTTCTGTAAAATGACTGAAATTCTGATTTCTAGCTTTTCAATGTTGTTTTCAAATAATTTGCCAATATAAATTTATATCCTCTATACTTTTACTCAACACACTCACATACACACATAGTTGATAATAATGAGTGCACAACGACAATGACAGCTTGTATTTTATTGATTTTTTTTCATCAGTTATATTAGTATCTAGTATTTAAGAATTTGTATCTTACTCAACATTCTTCTCCACGCTACTGCCAGTATATTTATTTGAGATGACTCATTCCACTCTTTGTGTGCACTGTAATCAGTAACTCCCCCACTTTAGTATGCAGGCACAGTACATCTTGTATCCTATATCTCTAAAGCTACAATTTTTTTTTAATCTAAATCTTTCTATGATCATATTAAGATACATAATTGGAATGACCTTAAGAAAAAGCATTTTATTCAGAGAAAAGCTCTTTGTCTACATCTTGTTATATTTTGGCCAGCAACAAAAGTTGAAGATTGTATGTACATTTATATGCAATGTTAATGACAAGTGTCTACTTGCTGAATGACCTTTCAAATTATTTAATTTGTCATTTCTCTTCTGATTAAAATATCTTGAAATGTTATTTTTAATAACTTTCCAATATAGTATAGATTTTTACAAAATCCAATTTTACATTTTTTTTACTTCAATATTACAATATTCAATGTCTATTGGATTAGAGGTTTATATGATCTTATTCATTTCAGTGTTTTGCATTACACTATAAAGAGCTTCAATTTATAAATTAAAACAATCCTACAAAATTATCTTCTTTAGATCTTTATTTTTTTCTCCTTAGCAAGTGTATAGTAATAGAACTCATCAGTCCAACACTGAGAATGGATTTTACAGTATTCTAACATCATTTCTTTTCTCTTTGAACCATATATGGAAATGTTTGCTGATATCAAATTTTAGTGAGTTTTTCAGATTCACAATTTTCAGGTTTTTTCAGTTTACCATCAATTATTATAGGTAGTCATAATAATAATAATAATAATAATAATAATACATGTTCCTTCTTATTCTGTGATCCTTTTAAGTCATATAGTTATAAGTCAAATAATATAATTGATAAGTTGGTTTCATTTAATGACTAAGGCTAAATAGGATATATTTCTCTAAAGACATTTGAAACTGAGATCAAAAGACTTGGTTAATTAATTTTAATTGGATATACAGTGGGAGAGAGAGAAGTATTTGGATACATGCAAAATATTTATTTAATAGACTGCTGATGCTTACATTAAATTTACACAGTTGATGTATTTTGATATAACACCAACAATTACTAAGAAAAATGTTTTTCAAGCATATTATGCAAAATAAAATATGAACAAAAGTAATAGTGGAAAAAGGATTCAGCCACAGTGACTTCATATTTTAGTTCATGTATTCCATACTACAAGCCTACTTATAGTGCAACTAAGAGCCAGAACTGGAGGCCTATTTTAAGATGTTTGAACTTCAGAAATTTCAGGAGAAAAGTTAGAAGTTAACTCTTTTTGAAAATACTGCCATTTTGACTCGTTTCATGTTTGAAAATTAAATAAATGAAAATACAGGGGCAATGGATAAATTGTCATCTAAATTATGCGAAAATGAAAATAACACTGACATCTCATTTTAACAGATATATTTACCAAAATTACACAAAAATATCTTTAAATACTAAAGATAAAATCACCATTGGCTTCAACCATGGTCTTCAGGTGACTTCAGAATCTTCTGCAACTCTTCTGGACATTCTCCTTGTTTAAGTTGGTGAATGCTGCCATAATCCTTGCCTTCAGTTCATCTTTGGTGTTACAAGGAGATTTGGTGGTCTCTTACTCAACTGTGCCCCACACATAATAATCAAGAGGGTTGCAGTTTTGGGGAGTTAGGTGGCCAGATATAAGGGATGTTATGGTCGCTGAAATTGTCTGACAGCCATGACTGGGTTCTCCTACTCGTGAGTCCTGTTACCAGACATAGGGTCTTCCAGCAGCCACCCTCTTGACTCTGGTCAACACTACCTCCTCAAGGCATGTGATGTAGGCTTCCATGGTGAGTTTAAGGTCCTGTAGGAAGATGAATAAAGGCATAATGTTGCCATTACTAGTGATCACTCCAAACACCATGATGTTAACTGGATATTTGGTTTTCATCACTCTTGGTACATCTTTTGGAGATACAGCATCCTCTGCATTGTCCTCAGATTGACACCCAAACACTCTGAAATGTTCGTATTGGAGCTTCCAGCATGAATGTCAAGCAGTACAACATGCCATTTCCAAATATCTGGAGAGTGAATTGTGTCATGGTGCTATTTTTCTCACAGACAGTACCCAACTGACCTTACTATACTGTACAATCAACAAAATCAAAAACAGTGTGTATGCATGCAATTAAAAATATAAAATGGCAACAATTTACCCATTGCACACTACATATTTTTGATGTGGGCAATGCCACAAAGACAAAACCAAAATTTCTGATAAAAGATCAGCATAATGTTGAAATTAAGTTATTGGATTTGGTTTGACTGAACATTTTCTTGAGTTGCTCATGAAGAAATTTTTCATGGAATGCCAATTGGAAGAAGGTTTTCAGTAGTGCTAATCTTCAGCTGCAGAATAATCACTCTACTTGTACTTCAGCTGCAGAATAATCACCATGCTTGTACTGACAGTGATACTGAACATCTTGACAATGGCCCTAGTATTGAAACCTTCATTATATTACTTAATCATTCTTTTGTTTGGATGAGATCTCCCTTACTTTAATCATGACAGCCCCATTAAAAGAAGACAAAGTCGTGAATAGTGACATCATACCTAGTAAATTATTGTTGGAAGATTTCAAAAGTTTCTCTACAAGTACATAAAGATCTAAGCTGCATTCCTTCTCAACCTTTATACAATTCAATTTTAATGGTGTCTGAATACTTTTTCCTCCTTTAAATTTGCTTGTATTTTATTCTGCATTGTATGTTTGAATTTTTTTTTCTTAGCAATTGTTTATTTTATATTAAAATTCAAGTGTATAAATTTAAAATAAATGTAAGTATTAAAAGATTATTAAATAAATATTTTGCAATTGTTCAAATATTTCTGTCCTATTCTACTGTACATTCATAAGAGATACTGGCAGTGTATCTGATGAAGACTGGGAATAATGGGATATATGAGATGAGATATATTTTTGTATAGCACTATTTTTGTATATAAATGGCTGTATGTAAAAATGTAGACAAAAAATATTAACAAAACAACTTTTTCAATAGTCTTTGCTTAGCATTAAATATTTATTATTCATTTAGTTAATAGAAATGAAAGTGTCTATTGAAATGTGCATTCCTATTATTGCAGCATGATGGTTTCTAAATCTCTAAATGACAGATAAACCACAACAATCTACATTTTTTTGCCATTAGTAAACTATCCTGTTTTATTCTACTCAGATAAGATATTGAGAAAAACGAACCAAACCCAGTGTAGGATATTATCTTTTTAACGTAGGTACTTTTGATGATACTTTGCAAGATATATTTTATAGAAATAGAAAATTGGTAAGAAGATGATTATTTGAGTCCTCGGCAAAATTGACTAGGCAATAAAAATTCTCTTACTTTTACATTTGTATCAATTAACTTATTTCTTGAGATTTTATCACTGCCTTAATTTAGAGAATCAGAAATCAGTTTTGGTTTCTTTAAAGTAACAAACAAACAGATTTGTAGTCTGTTTTTAAATTACTTTTTGGTTACCATAACTAATCAAAATTAAAAGCAAATATAATATTCAGTAGCATATTATCTTTATATGTGTCATCTCTCTTCAGGACATAGGCAATCATAGCTCTTCACAGCTCCCTTTTCTTTAATATCTATGATTTTCTATGATTGTTCTTAGTAAAGACAGCAGAGTGGCTTTCCATTGCTTTGTCTATAGTGTTGTCATTCTCCTACCCTGACTGCTGGCCAAAGCTAGAGAGCTCTCTGCCTTACTTGATATTTAACTGATAGTTGGATGAGCACTATATCAATGTTCTTAATTTGACCAACTTTTCTTTCAGCTACAATGTATTATTTACAATATGAAGCCATATTGTTTTCATGAAGGAGTAACTGACTCCATGATTAATTCACTGTATTTTAAGTATCAGATTTTTAATTAAATGCTAGATGACTACATTGTCACTTCCACTGACCTTTTCAAGAGTAGAACAATTTAGTTTATGGCCAATCATCTGTTTGTTTTCATATGTTGAAGCTTGTAGTGACAATGCAATGTTTTGTAGAGCATTTTTTCCTACTGCCAGCTATTGTTTCTAATCTCTCCCTATACTGATAGTTTTGCTTTGGGTTTAATATCAAATATACACTGAGCCTTCCTCTGAGGACTGAATTGGTTTATTTCAGGAAATTGCTGTTGGAAAAGAGATATAGTATTTCTTCTTACCAGCCTATATGGAAAAATAATTTAAAAAAAGTTGTAAAGAATTGTGGGAAATTTATCCTGGCTTTCTTACATGAAAGGGTTGAGGTTAAAAATGACACAAAATTGAAAAAAAAGCAACAACGGCTTGAAAGATTAGAGCAGACAATTCTCTATTTTAGGTTGAAGAATAAAGACTCAAGCTCCTGCTGGGAGTGTAACAATAAAAGAAGAAAATGTTTATTTACATGCACAAAAAAGGGTAAAATATACACAATTCTGAGAGAAAGAAAGGAAGTAGAAAATTCTGTTAACTTTAAAGGAAGAAATATGTCCATAAAATATTTCTCTGAGCACCTAAAAAGTTCTTTAAGTGAGTAGATTGTTGAAGGGTTAAAACACCCAAAGATTTTTTCAGAGTTCTTGTAGAGGAGGAAACTGTCTGAAGATATGAAATTTGTAGTTGTGTGAGTCCATAGGTCGGCGACAGAAATCTCCTAGTTGCAAGCAGGCAGATCTCAATTGGTCTTTAGTAGTGTGCTGATGTTCTGACTTTACATTCCAGCAGTTAGATCTTTCTTGTAGCTGACTCTGAAGATGGCTGGTGTTCTGTCGCAGACCTTATGTTATCACAGACAGTTGTCAAATTTTCACTGCCAAAAAGGCAAAGATTCTCCATATTTATGGAGATTAGGAGGCTCAGAAAATATCAGGGACTTTTCCCTCCAAAATTGCTATACAAATTTCCTGGCCATTTCATTTGTTATTAAATGTATTTTTATCTCTGATAGGAGTCAAAGTTTTGGGAGCTGCTTTTTTGGAAGCAAGGGTCTGACAAGACTTTATGGCACCATGGTCAGGGTAATGGTAGTCAAATTCCTTTTTATATTTTCCAACCCTCTTGTCAGAAAATATATTCTTATCTCTTTGGGAGCTAGATATGAAAGCAGGGGAAAAAAGTTGGGTAAGGATTAGAAGAAAGACTAGAATGTGAACTTGTAAAATATTGTAGCAGTGGTTCTCTAAATTAAATTCTAATAGAATATAGCTATGAAATACACTGGCAGAAAATAAAATTGTAACATCCTGAATATGTGTT
This sequence comes from Acanthosepion lycidas, assembly GCA_963932145.1. NCBI lineage: Eukaryota > Metazoa > Mollusca > Cephalopoda > Sepiida > Sepiidae > Acanthosepion > Acanthosepion lycidas. The sequence continues at coordinate 133,643,282 of OZ010578.1, read as the reverse complement.
TCAATTTACTCAAGATTAAACAAGCAGCTTATTTAGCTGGGTTAAACAAATTGATCCTATATACTGTCCAATACATGCACAGATTAAAAAAAGAGATGTGTATCAATAATATGCAGACTCCATATTAATACACTGTATAGCCTCCTTGGGCATTTAACAGTCTTGTATTCTTGTATGCATACATTCATAGAGATGTTGAATACCATCTTGTGATAGTTTTATTCCACATCACTTGCACTTGTTGAAGCAATACAGTAAAAGCTGTAGGTGGACTAACTGAATGAATCAGGTGTTGTCCCATACTAAATAAGTCAGTGGCAAGAAGTTATTACGACATCTGCAACTTAAAGTTTTTTTTTTATAATTCATGCTGGTCTCCTTAACTACTTACTCTTCCTTCATGATCTCCTTGATTAATTAAAGTTCTGAGAAACCAATATCTTTGGAAAATTGGAAACCAAATTAATGAAAACAAATAGCATAGATTGTGTGTTGAAATGTGGAGGAAAAAAACACAATAACATCATACAATCAAAAGCAAAACAGAAAAAATAATTTGAGTCACATTTCAACAGAGACTACACTAAACTGAAAATGGCCATGAAAATAGAATATACACCAGTAAACATCCAAGCATTACAAAATGTATCTCTGAGCATAAACAGCAATGAACTTAGTGATGAGAAAGTTAAGAAAACTATAAAAAATTTTAAAGAATAATAGACCATCACTTGACATTGTGGCTGAACTTTTGAAAATAGCTTACTTTCTCCCCAAATTCAAAAACAAATTTCTCAATTTCATGAAAGAAGTCTGAAATCAGAAGCACATCTTGAAGCAATGGGATATATCATATCCCAATGCACTATGGAAGCGAAAAGGTCATCCTAAAGACTCACATATACAGAGATATCTCAATTTTTATCCATTGTAGTGAAAGTGCTAATGAACATTGTACAGTAGAACGTCAGGTATTGAGCACTTCCATTATTAATAATTTGGTTAACATTCACTTTTTTTGGGCAAAAATATTTCTTGGAAGTTGTACATTTCCTTGGTTATCAAGCAAGGAAATCCATCAGTTATGAACTTGTAGATCCCTGTTCACTTCCTGTTGCATGGCTTCCCAAGCACAAAGAGACAAGGAAATGAAAATGACTTACCTGAAGTCTTTCTAAAGGAGGATTTCTTTTCCAAACAATAACAAACATCCTCCCTCCCACTCCTCACTGTCTTACATATGCAAACAAGTCTTCAATAAAGGTATAGTGAAGTTAAATGTTCATTTATTCTATTTGTCATTTATATTTATTTGTTATTGTTTTCTACAGGTAAAACTATCATTATTCTGTATAAAATTAATTTTTTGAAAATATATTTGTTTGTGTAGAATGGATTAATTGGATTCTTATTATTTTTTATGAGAATATTACCTCAGTTTTTGTGCATTTCAACCCACTTTTTGGGACAGATTACAGCTGATAACTGAGGTCCCACTGTATTAACTATTAGGTTGGTGCAAAAATAATGTCGGTTTTTGACATATTTTTTAACGTCAAAAACCGACATTATTTTTGCACCAATCTAATACAATTCGCTGATGAAACGGTAACTGTTAAATTCAAAACAAAAGTAGGGCACCAACTGAAAAATATATCATTGTATAGCATTGTTTTCAAGAAATATTTGTAGCAAAGGAGGACATGAATGGAGTAAAAATCACAAGATGATTGATAAGGGACAGACTTGAATATATTGCTTTTATGCATTAAAGCAGAAATAAAACAGGCTACAGATTTATTATCATTAGTGACATTTGTGCTTGTTAGACCTTTCATAAAGTTCACTCTGGGTTTTGTTGAAAATCATGTCATGTGTTTTAGGGATAAATTATAGAATTGATGTTTATTAGAAAGCTATGTCTATTAGGAGAAAGCACTGTAGACATGATCTCTAAGTGGTTAAAATGGGGAGTTCTAAATCCAGATTTTTACAATCAAAAATTTTATGATGACACTAAAAAATTATTGTTTAGTAATATAACAATTATTTTGGTTTTGTAAACAAGGGTAGATTAAAATAAAATCATGATAATAGACTAAATCCATAATTTCTTGCCTCTGTTTAGATGAAAAATTTTAGTATCAAATTAAATTTTGATCAGTATAAATATTTACACTTTTCTTTTACAAATTCTGTAAATCTATAAAAGTTATCAAAACAAAGATTGTTTTTTACTATGATGAAAACTTAGGAAGTGATCATAACCAAGATTAAGTTTCCATAATTGTGTAAATATTGCCAGAAATTGTATTTTCATTCAGTTTTCATACTAGTAGTGAGACCATTTAAAATAAGTTTTAAAAAATCTTTTTCCATTATTGAGTGAAATTTTAAAATTGTTGTCAGCTTTCTCATATCCAAGAATTTAATTTCTTGTTTGCTGATTGCTTCTTTTATGATGATGGTGTTGATGACTAAGTAGACTAATTCTTGCATGGAAGGCTTGATAGTATTGACTACATAGTAATTATGGTGGAGGATGAGATTGATTTTGTCAATCTTTACTCTCTTGTGGTTTAAATTCTTTTTTTTCTCTTCTGGTGGCTTTGAAATTTTTGGTTCCTAATGTGATGTAACAGTGGAGTTGGTATGATCTCAGAATTGTGTTTCAAATAATTTAGTCTCAAGTCCAGTGGCTTTCAGTGTTGTTTTGAGTTGATCCTTGTATCTTCAAAGAGGGCAACCCCATGATCTTTTCCTTGAAGTGAGCTTGCTGAATAAAACTTGACATAAAAACCATGACCATCAAAAATGGTGTTGTATGTTCAGCAATTCAGTGGTTGGCTCTTTCCAGGACTTTGTTGTTGGTCACATAGTATTTCCATTTGTTGTTCAAGATTGAACAATTTTTTTACTGGTGAAAGTGTTCTAATTTTTAGATGTCGTAATGGTATAGAGTTCAGGTTTTGCAGCCATATAGCAAAGTTGAAATGACAACAACATTATAAACCATCATTTTTATTGTTAAGTTCAGATCTTTGTTACTAAAAACGCATTTGATTAGCTTTCCAAATGCTCTGTGTGTAACTCCAATTCTGTGTTGCACATCATTTTCTGAAGTGCACTATTTTAGAAATGCTTTACTTGTTTGAAATGATAAATAAATGATAATATCAAAACCTAGTAAGATGTTATGTGTAAGCTGGCTGTGTAAGGACCTTGGTTTACTTGATGTTTACTGTAAGGCCAAAGTGATAGGCCATAGAAAAATTGCTCACACACTATTAAAGTTCTTCTTTTGAATGACCGAGGACAACATTATCATCAGCATATTGAAGTTCTGAGATGTGGTGCATGTGTGTTCGATATTTAGATCAAAGTCTACTAAGATTGAAAAGTCCTCCATCATATTGATATCTGATATCAACTTCTGGATTGTCTGAAGGAAGTTTGTGAAGAATTGCAGCCAGAGACAAGGAGAGTAGGTGCATAAGCATATTGGAATTGAAACTGCACATTCCAGTCACTGGGGAATTTTCTGAAGTACCCATATGTGAAAGCTGTGTCATTGTCAGTTAAGATTTCAGTCAGTGGACCCAGCTCAAAAAAAATTGATGCAGTCACCATATTGTAAAGCTAAATGTATCACAATCAATAAGGGTTAGGAAGTGTTCACTGCCATAGTGTATGATATTCATCGTTAGCCTGCTCCAGTTGTTTTTCATGCTCAGCTTTCCTTTCTGCAAGTGTAATGGTGTTGGGTCAATAGATTAGCAAGTTTCACAATTCTTGACAACTGACTTTGCGACTGTTGTTGATACTGAAGGGTCAACAAACCTGGCAAAATACAGCATCCTCTTCATACATGGGTGCCCACTTTGTTGGTGGATTTTAGCTACCTGACTCTCACTCAACTTTCTTATAGTGATGTACCCTAGTTGTACAGGTTCAGCTCTTTTCTTATGCAGCTCCAACCACCTTGTGGTACTCTGGTGAAGTAGTCTGCCTGATTTAGTGCTGATTTGACCAGCTTCACATCTATTGTCAATGCATACTCGTCAACCAGTGAGTGAAGTGTTTCCAGCTACCATCTTATCAACATATCACTAGCTGCCCTCATTTTTACACATGTCTTCCCAGCCAAAGTGTCTGATATCCAGCAATGAACACACACAGAGTTGGTGACCAGGTGCAAGACCATCATCTGCTATTGAAATACCAGATTGATGCCTTTTATCATTGCATCAATTCTGCTAAATTGATATCCTTAGCATCTCCTGTCTGACAAATGAACAAGCATCCTCAGAAATGCCTCCATTCACTTCCAATGCCATTCATGTGGCCATAAATACCTTCATTTCATGACCACTCACACACCAGTTCACACCAACAGGATCCATATGCTAACTGAAACAGGCATTTCAGATTGTGTTGTCCCATCCCTTGGACACTGCACTTGATATAGGCAGTTTGCTATTCTTAACCAAAGTGTCCCACAAGTCATCCACACAGAGAAAATATGCTTCAACGATTAATGACCTCTGGAAGGTCTGGAACTTTACTTTCTCACTTCCATTGGAAAGTACCATTCTTCCTACAGACATACAGGACCAATATTCTGGTCCTGTCTTTCAGTCTCTCTGGGTCTTTGCAAGTAAGTCCATAATTGGATAGATGGTCTCTCATCTGTGCAGTAGAAACCAAAGCTTCATTGACAAATATGTCATCTATATAAGCTGATGTGGCCTTTTTGATTGATACATTCTGGGACATGACTAAGTCTATGATAGCCCTCATAATGAGAGGTGCAACATTTAAGCCAAACCCCAATCATGTAAGACAATACCTCTTGCCCTAGATCAGCACGGTTTGAAAGGGCCACAATGCTTTGTCAATTTGTATCTGTAGGTCTTTTCACAAATCTAACAGGAATATATTCACTCCCTAAACTAATCTAAATCTAACAGGAATATATTCACTCTTTAAACTTCTGGGTACACACATCCACATTGGCAGTGAATGCTTTCACTAAATCATTCAGTTCCCTGTAATCAAGCACTGGCCAAACCTTCTGTTTGTTTGCTTGAACCACTGCTGTCAATGGAATCAGGCCCTTTGGTGGACCAAACTCACTTTCAGGATATGGCATTCATTGTCTAGGCACAGCTGCAGTTCTTTGTCGTATTCGTCCCAGACAGCGTCAGGCATGGTGTACTCTGATACACTGTTTTTCAGTCTTTCAGATGTTTGAGCACTGGCCCATTTCCATGAGGCAGTTCAAACCTTCTTCTGGTGGTCGGATTGCACAGTAAAGAGAGGTTTGTTGAGGGAAATGGCAGCACATTGGGGTATATCATCCTCGGAGGAAACTAGAGTTCTCCCAATTTAGTAATGCACATTCCACCAAACTCCCAGATTGCATCAATCCCCAAAAGCAGATCAAAACCTAGCAATGTTCCACATACAACTAGGACTTCAATGTTCACAGGTTGAGCATAGTCAACATCCAATCTGACTGTGCCATACCCATGACACTTCAGTAATTTCCCATTGGCTGTCAGCACATTCACATCCTGGCATTGCCAATGGCGGTTTACAGATCTGCTAACTAGTGTCTGCAAGCAACCAGAGTCTACAAAGGCTACACACTTCTTTTCATCTATGAGCACTTTGATGAGTGGTAGTGCATCGTTCTTTACATTTTTGGGGAGGCAATTGGTGTTGACATCGACATCTCCTCCCCCAAACTGTTTCCCTGGCACTCAGATGAGATGTGTCCAACCTTGTTGCAATGAATGCAACACACTCCATGGTGCGATCTGCAAACCCGGTTATCTGTTCCCTTCAGACATTTTTGTTTACAGTCCTTAGCAAAGTAGTTGAGACCAGATCACTTAAAACAAATTTTGCCATCCTTACACATACCAGAAGGAGGTGTCTCAGTGCATGTTCATTGAATGGATGCAGTATCTGACTCTTCAGGTTTTTGGTTATCAGTCATGATGGCCCTTGCCCAGGTTAGAAGTTGCTCCAAGGTCATAGTCTCTATTCTGGGTGATGTTCTAAGAAGCTGTTTAAAGTCCTGTGGGAGGCCAGACACGAAAGTGCATACCAACCATCGCTCAGCAACTGTCTGCTAACCAACCAAGTCAAGCACTGTAGCTCTGCCAAAAATTCATCAACAGTTTCCCCAGTATGAAGTTGCCTCGTCATGATCTGGTCAAATGCACTGAAGGAATCCATTGTGTATACAGTCACAAGGTCTTGCTTTATCTGCTCTGCATCAGATCTCTGCTCCTTACTTAGTTGCCAGTATACAGTGAGAGCCCCACCTCTTAATCATAATATCAGGATACACTCAATCCTCCTCATGTCGCACAGCTCACATATTAATTCAATGTTCTCAATCCACTCCATGATTGGTAAATTTGTGGCAATGCCACTAAATTCTGGGATCAATCTGATATCAAACACCTTGTCTTCCATCTTATAGAAAACTTCAGAATCACCGAAACAGCTTGTAGCAAAAAAAAAACAAAAACAAAACCTATTGTCACAATCAATGCCTGCAATCAGTTTCTTCTCTCTTGTTCATGACAGTTGTAACCAGTTCAACACAGCAGTCAACTGTCTTTTTTCCTCACTGCCTTGTCGCCTTGCTCTTCCCATTTATATGTATCATTGACAGCCAAAATTTGCATATGTGCAGAAATAATCTTACAAGAGAGTATCTTACTATTTTAAATAGGTGATCCGTGAAGCCATCATTTCTTTCTCTTTTGGACAGTTTACACCATGAGGCCCGTTCAAATCTTTGCTTTCACTGAAGGTAAGTTATTTTATTCTTGATTTTATTCTAGCATTGCAAAAACTACATGCAACCCTGGGCCCCTTTGCCCTTTGCAGTAGTTCAATACACAATGACATAAAAATTGTATATGGAATCAAATTAGAACATTTTATTACATATTGTTATTTGTATGTTTTGTTAGTGGGATTTTTGATGAAGTGAAAAAATATATTTATAGAAAAGGCAGAAATATCTGATACATGCACATGTAAATATACTGCAGGTTTGTTCTGTCTGTTTATTCCTTTGAATCAATCTAAGATAAACAATAGCACTATCTTCAACTTTCTGGCAACAAATTGATCACAGATAAGCTGGGCAACTGTCATTGTGGCAATTATGCCATATGTCCTTCAGCCACTGATGGAACTATAACAGCTTACTCTCTAATTACACCTTTAAACCAAATATGCATAATGGATTATGCAGAATAAAAGCAACAATGCACAAATAGTTAATTTTATACTGAAATATATCCCATCAACATTACCCAAAGCAATTAGAGTTCGCACACTTATGTCTAGAGAAATAATAAACAGCATCTATCATTATTGATACAATTCTTAATGATAAGTAATAAATTTAAGTGAGCAACTCACCAAATTTTTCAAATAATGCAATCTTATTAAAAGAATATACCATGTGTATTTGTATATTTTTGTTTGTAATTTTTGCTCAAAGGAAGATGACTCTAAAAATATTACTACTTTGACAGGTATCTCCTTTGCATTGGTGATGCCAGGTGGCAGTATTTTTGTTATAACAAAGGTGTATTGTTTCAAAGTGGTTACAAATCCAGGAAGTGAAAAGGCTGATACTTTGAAAGAGTAAAGTACAACAATAATTGGAAAAATATATTTAAAGAATTACATTTGAAAACCTTATAATATTAAGGACTTAAAAAAATATCAATTTCATGTATGCCATCATTTTTGACAGCATGGGTAATCTAGTATAAAATAAGTAAATCATAGATCTTGCATTGAACACTTTCAGTAAAAATCAATTAATATACAAATATACTATATGTGTGTATATTCATACAAATGCACACATACACACTGCAATAATAGTGATAGCAGAAAAGAATGATATGTAATTAAGTGTTATATATTAAAAACAAAACAATGAACATTACCTATAGCCAAACTTTACTTTGAATTCCACAATATTTACAGATGTAAGATACAATGTAATTGTAATATTAGTCATTTCTCTTATTAGAGAACAATCGACATTCATTGAATGAGCAACTGTCAGTTTCTGTTGTCAGTTGAAATTTATAAAATATTTCTCTTAAAACAATAGGTTTCTCAAATCCAGTAGTTGTTATTGCTCATTTCAGCATTGATGGGGGTTTCATTCCTAACTTTTTATTTGATGTAGTGTAGAATGTCAATATCTTGATTATGTCATTATTTTCTTTTTGAGTTACATATAATATACATTTTAGCTGTTGGAAGTCGTCAAATGACGTTTCTCTTATTTGCTACAGTTCTTTGTGATTCTGCAGCAGCAGTTCATAAGGTTCAAAAAAGTGCAGTCTTTGCCAACACAAGCTCCACTATGACAATTAACATGCTGGTCAATAAGAACTAATAAATGCAAGCTATCAAATTCACATTATTTTTTAATAATATAAAGTGAATAAAACCATTAATTTGTCTAATATACATTTCTGATATAAAACATTCAGCTGAAAAAACTTTGTAGAACTGATTATTTAGGACACTGAGGAGTGGAAGCAACTCTTGAATTTCCAAGTAACCAAGCAAACAAACTTAGTAGATCTATTTCCTTACACAGTAAGTTTTTAGAATATTTTAGAGTCTTCTTTAATTAAAAATTTGAAAACTTAACGTTATTTTATTTTTCTCCCATGTTATTTCTCTATATAAATATAGGTTGGTAAATAAAATTTTTACACTTGCCTTGATAAAGTTTCTCAAAGAATTGGTAAAAAAAGTTTTCTTTTCATTTATATTGCTTTTACAAATATATTTTATTTATATCTGAATTTTTATGCACACACACACACATATATATATATAGAGTTGATATCCCCTGACAAGTGGATGGAGTGTGCTGGAGGGTCTATCTATGAGTCATGATGCTAAAGGTAACATCAATAAGCTAAGTGACAAATGTTATGTTTGTCTTAATCCTATATATATATATATATATATAAATATATCTATATATATATATGAAAAATTTCTCAGAGTTAAGCTGTAGAAAAAGAGACAATACTTATAAATGTAAAAGACAATAGGAAAACTGTAATAGTTGCCAACATGTTTCATCCGATGTGGACTGTGGCAATTTTCATGTAGTTTGCAGCCATTTTGTACTGGCCAGAGTGAAAGCCCATAGCTGGCTGCCACAAATAGGCAGGAAGATTCTATTGGCCAGTGTGAGAGCCAACAGCTGACTGACACGAATGTTAACTAGCATGCTAGCATGCAAAAAAAAAATCGATAGCTGCATTCGTCACAAGTGGGAAAAATTTAAATCTGCATGGCACTTTACTCCAATTGCTCATTCGCTTGCTTGAACTCAACATTGATTCTGATTCCGCAGAACTGGGTTGGGTGTGAAAAAGTATTTGTTGTTAACATTCTTTTTTCGTTTGGTTTTTCCAGTTACGAGTCCTTTTTTAAAGCAGATCATTTTGTGTTCATTTTGTTTAGTTCTTTTTTCGTAACAGATTTAATGTTTAGATAGAGCTTAGAAAAAATTTGCAGTGTGAGATAGGCAAGAAGTAAGGCATGTAGCAATATCAGCATGGCAAAGGGTACTCCTTTAAAGGCAAGGAAGGGCAAAAATATTTTAAGTCAAGTGATAGCGATTGCTGTACGAGTCATACGATTTTTGAATCAAGCATGGGCAACGCCAGCCCATGCTGCTAGTAATTCATAAAAACAAGTAAATCATCATTATGTTAGCAAATATAAAACTCTTCACTAACTTCATTCTTAGCATTGATTGATCATGTAGATTTTTGTTGAATGCTAAGTATAATTACTGACAATTATAATTAAGCAATTTATAATTTACAAGATAAATCTGCTTTTTGAAAATACCTTGTGAATTAATTTTGAATTAGTTAAATATACTGAATGAAATTCTAGATAGGAATCAGTAAATACAGTTTTATAAGTTTATTTTCCTACACCTCAGTTGTGTGTATTCAATCAGGTAAATAATTTAACAAGATGATCATAGAACTACAGAAAATGATGTAAAAGTGTTGAAATTTGAAGCATTGATATTTAATTCAGTTTGAGGAATTTTGTAATTTTGTAATTCAAATGTTATGATTTCTTTAGTCATGTCAGGTTATAGATTTTCAGAATTAGATATTCCAGCAAAGATAAAGCATACAGATTCTGCTAAGGTTACAGGCAATATGAAGATTATCGAACATAATTCATCTGGCTAGATGAGACCTGTACTACTTTTTATTGAAGCTTCAGCAAATGCCTTCAACTGAACTCTAGAATTTGTTAGCATGACAGATATGTGAAAGAAAAAGAGATTATGTAAGTTTTATAAATAGTCTTTACAGTTGATTTTATGAACTGGTGGAGCTATTCAACATACATGCTGAGAACATGACAAAAAATAAATTTTGATCATTTTATTTTTGTCATTTATGTAGAAACATGCTATAAAAATATTGCTAAAAATATATGCTGATTCAACAATGGTTGTGTTTCTTGTATTGATTCCTTATTGAAAATGTATAAAAGAAACAAAGATTTTGATTTGACTCACCAAATCAAGCATTCCTGATGCTAATCAACTGCCAACCCTTTATAGAAACTAAAGTGGCAGGAGGTTAACATCACAATTACAGTGAGAGTAGTCTTCATTCAATTATCCAAATCAAAATAATGAAGATTTACACAATCAAATGATTAAATAAAAAAATAAAAAAGTATCTAGACAAGAAAATGAATCCTAAAAACATGTGCAAGTTCATAAAGGATTATAAAAAATGAGAATATAAAATATAAAGAGGTGAAGTTCACTGCATTGCTTAATTTCAAATAGTTCTTAGTCACCTCTTAACGTTCTAAAGGATTACAAACTTATTCAGGGCACTGCAGAAATATCTCCCACATTAGCTAGATGAAGACACCATTGCAACTAGTATCTTACCTTTATCTGAAAGGTATTTCTGACATGCACTGTATATCTTAAACAAACTTAAAATTACTATAGATTACCTATTATGTAAGGTGTATGTCACAGAATACTGATATCCAAGATCATCTTGTAGATTCTATTTACTAAGGTAGTGTATTTGATCCTCACTCAGTGCTCAACAACTGTAATCTCATGCTAGACTAAATTAAGTTTAATAAATAAGTATCATATAGATATCAGTTCATGATAAAATTGCATTCATTCATTCAAAACATTTGTTAGAATCTGTCAAAAGGTTTTGGTAATGTAAAACTATATTTCACATGAAAAGGAGGTTAAGAATATAGAAAAGTGATGCTGACAAAAGTGAATTCCTGAAGCATAAATCAGGGGAGCAGCAATAAAAGGTCAGAACTAATAGTAGCAAAGGTCAGATATCATAAGAGAGGGCTCTGAAATTATTTTGATTTATTTATTAAGGACAAAATTTCTTTGTAGATTTTTGCCTTCAGCTATGTTAGGATGATGCCTCTTGAAAGCTGATTTCCATCATTAATAGCCAGGGGAGCATTTTGCAATTTTAGTGAATATATATTTATATAGTTCAAGTAATTGTGTGTATATTGTTTAAAATGTATCATATTTATAGGGGAAGAGTGCTCAGTATCTGCATTTATAGATATAGACAGTATGGACATAGGATTTGGTCTGAAGATCATATTGGGGTGTGAAACTGACAGTCACCAAGTTGTGTTGATTCCTATAACTACACTGTCACTCACTCTCAATTTTTATTACTTCAAACGTTATTATAGTGGATACTCATATTTGAAATAAACACTCCATTTTTATTTTTATTCTAAACTATATATTACACCTATTTGTCTACACATTCAAGAAATTATAATAAAGAAAATGCTCTCACAAGCAGGGATCAAACTTGTTTCTCCCTTTGTTGAAGAAATCACCATTTGATCCAGTGTGCTTTACTGTTTAGCTACAAAGTGCATCACAGTCCAGTAAGCGCTCTATTTTCCCTTTTACATGTATATATATATATATAATATATATGTGTGTGTGTGTGTAACTATGCAAGTCACTGTTTCATAATGAAATAAACAAATTTTGAAAAAACTTTTCAGGATATACTTATGTGAGTTTCATCTTATAATATATTTCCCAATAAGAAATATTGACTATAACTTGGGTGGCGGTCAGCATGTTTTATTATTATAAAAAAACTAAGTGCAACATAAATTCACATTTATAAATACATTTAAGAGATGTAAGCTATAGAAACATATTCGATTAGCACAATGTCCCGTATACCTGAATAAATTATTATTTTTTTTACTTATCAATATTAGACTCTTTGACATTCTATAACTTTCTGTTTTTCATTCAATTTTGTTCATTTTTTTTTTGTTTTGACATCAACATTACTTGCAGCAAGTTTTTCTTGTTTACCTGATATCAATATTGTTTTCCCTTTTTAATTGCATTTTCTTTAATAAAGAATTTTTTTATTAAATTTAAATTAATTTGGTATCTTTAAAACCTTCTTTTGGCAAGGTGGGCAATAATCAGTTTTATAGAATGTGATGGAGCATTGTCTTTAATGAAAAGCTTTGCCCAAGATTTGATTGAATTTGTTTTGTTTTTTTTGTTTTTTTTTACAGTTTATATTGTGGCTTATTTAAATACAAAACATATTTTGGATTGTAAGAATAATTTTTTTTTTTTTTTTTTTGTGTGTGTGTGTGTTTTAGTAAATATTGCAGTAAAAAGTTTTGAGAGATAACAATGATTTTTCCACATACAAATTAGTTAAAAAAAATGACAATACTGAAAAGGTTTTTATTGTTATTTATAGAAGCAAAAATGTATGGAATGGATACAGAGAGGCATCTGAAGCAGTACATAACATATGGTACATGTGCATCATGTAGTAGTAGTAGTAGTAGTAGTAAACATGTCAACAAAAAGGTCATCGCAAAAAGAAATGCTGTTTTGTATTACAAAATCCAAACAGATGTCAAGGTACAAAATCTGTAAACATTCTTATTATGTTGTACAGTTTTTATTTTATTCAAGTTTAATAATGAAGGAAAACTGCGCAACGAATATCAGTAAGATTTTTTTAAGAATAACATTTTAATTAATCTTTAAAATTTATGCAAACTCTAAAATGGTGCAAAGTAGCTGTCAGATTTACTGATAACAACATGAATCTCAAGAAGAAAAACATTTATTTCATTGTTGCTTTTAAAAAATTTTTGACAAAGTTTAACCTTTGTACACAAAAAATGGTGTCAAAAGGCCAGTTTTTCTCTTGATACCACTATTGCTGTATCCTCCCATGATTCCATCAGCAATGTTTATTGTTAATAAAGCCTTTGGTGTCCACACTTTTTTGGCTTGCAAGCTATTTTTTAAATGAGCAAGTCAAAAGGATCTACATACAATAAAAATGCTAAATATATGTTTTTATATATATATATATATATATATATATATATATATTACTAAGTATACCTTATATTTACAATATATGTTGGTGTACCTTGCATAAACCTGTATGGCACAATACAATTCTGTACATTTTTGACCATTACCTTTCCTTTGATGACTTGCTCTGTAAGGAATCAGCCAGGTTTACATATGTGGCACCATTTAACGAGGCAGAAAGGGAAAAGAAAGAAAAGAGGAGAGGCTAAGGACCGAATCGTGAGTGATAAGCAAGAACACACACACGGCTAAGAGACAATGGATAAAAGGATATTTTGATAAGTAACAAATGGCGAAAGAGTGTCATTACAATGACAGGGAAATTCTGAGTGGAAAGAGAGGGAAAGAAAGAAAGAAAGAATCAGATATGTTTTGGCATCGGCTGTGTTATCTAAGGATATGAAAACAAACTATTGGTACGGGAAGACATCTTATTATCAACTACAGACCGGCTGGCCAAAGAAAAAAAATTCAAATGAAAATGTTATTTCGATAAGTGACGAAAAACAGGCAACTAAAGGGACTTTGGACAGATATGAAAAATTAAAGACCACCTACTAGTGTCCGTTGACCGATTTTCCTTCGACGGAACATCCTTGGCCTGCGATAATAAAATTATGTTATCAGAAATATGTACCGAAGGAAAATGAATGGGAACCTAGAAATGTTTTTTTTTCTTTCTTCGAGGTGACATACTGACTGAAACTTTGGAGATGTTTCTTTTTGAGACCGTGTTAAGAAGACCACCCATTCTGATAATTAGCGATAAAATACCTGACGTAAACCACGTGTAGAACAAGAGTTATGACCGCCATTGTCATATTGTCCCGTTCGCGGCCAGAGAAATGATACAGCGATTAAGAGGAAGAAAAGGGAAAGAGAAGAGATAATTTTTTTTTTAGTTAAGCAAGATATTTTTTTTCTCCCTGAAACAAAGCCGCAGAGTCGTCCAAGCCCGACTGAGACATCATTGGTCGAGTGGTGATCATGTGATGCACGAGGGAGGCTGTTGCAGCCCATCTGGAGGATGAGTAAGAGAGGTTGCTACGAAGATGTGGGGAGGGCAGTTCACGCCCCTCTGAAGTATGATGAGAAGGTGGGAGTGAGGAAAGGTTCCCAAAAATGGAAAAAGGTGGAAATTCCTAACCAGAGAGGTGGATATGTATTTAGAATTATCGAGGAACCCCCCGGCGCCGACAGACTCACACCGGTTTTGGTCGGCGCCCATATAAATGAAGCCACAACAAGCAGAGTTGAGTTGAGTTCCAGCAGTTCCCAGAGTCAGTCTTCAGTTGAAGCAAGCCTCGCAGATAGCTGACCAAGATTCACGCACATTCCGGACCCCTCTTCAACCCAAGAACAATTATTTTGAAGAGCGACTTAGATCCAGATCACCGAAATAAGTTTTTTTTGACTTTCGTCCAAAGACCCACCGAAACACCAATTTCTTAGAGAGCAGACAACTTGAAGTGTTAAAACTTGCCTAGCGGAAAACGACGTGTCACAATCCATAGAACAGGTCGGGAGATAGATGCAGTCCTATGTATCGAACAACTAGACATAAAGTTTGTTACCTTTTTCTTTGATACTTTGAACTTTTGAGTTTTCATTTTATTGTCTTTTATGCATATTTGTGTGGTATCACCCCCGTTGAACTCGGTTCGCAGTACGGCCCCAACCACTGTTTGATCTCGTCTGCCTAAGATCAATTCACAACGTGGGTAGGCGGACTGGGGGATCAGTGCAGTTACCTTGGTAACCAGGCGTTGGAAGCGAGTTGGGAACGACGAGGCTGATATCAAATCTAACCGGATTCCCACCCGAATCACCAAAAGGTTAGAACGTCATATTTGGAGCATCGACACCCGAACGGAGCAGCGAGGAGCAAACGGATGGCCCCGCGGTGAGGACATCACAATTGGTGCTGTTTAGGGACGTCACAGTTGGTGCCGTGGTAGACTAGGATAGAACGTCACGGTTGGCGCTGCGACCAGGGGACGACGTCACACATAGTCCAAACAGTAGCTGCTGATAGCCATCCTCAGACTTCCAAATGTTCATCAGTCATGGTGGAATCGTATTTGCATTTAATAATATTCAGGTGGGAAAAGTCTAACTCTAAATAAGTTGATGTGGGGAAAATTGTGAAAACAGCTTACCTTGGAAACACCCACGAATCTGTGCGTCGTGCAAAATTCAGCTGCTCAGCGGTAAAAAGAACCAAAATGGCAGCGCCCATGTTTTATGCCAGGTGGTCTCGGACAGTTAACGCAAAATCTTGTTGTCTCGTCATTCACATGTAAATTATGGTCGGTCCTCAGCTGTATAAAGCAAGGGCTCTTTTTTTTTTTTTGATTTCTTACCACAAGCTATTTCGGCTATGGACAAGTTCGATCTAAAATTGATTCAACAGCTCCCCCACGAGCCCGACTATCATCGAATGGCTTGAGAAGGCTGAATGTGTTTGCAGAGTGTCCAAAATAAAAGAACCTGCACTAGTTATCCCACTGAGACTCACGAGGGCAGCCTACGCTGTATATCAACAACTCGGGGACGATGCTGACCTAGAGGAGATCAAGCGTGCCCTATATACGGCCTTTGGAATAGACCCCTTCATCGCTTGGAAACAGTTCATCAGACGACAGCTTGAGCTGGGTGAGACAGTGGATGTCTACCTGGCTGATTTGTGAAGGCTGGCGTGCCATTTGATGGAGCAACGGACCACATACTGGGATGTGCCTTCCTGGCAGGACTTCTTCATGACACCAGTCAGCTCCTGCGAGCATCTTCAAGATTGGACACACTGGGAATCGATAAATTGCTAGCCAAGGCCCAAAACATCTTGAAAGACACAGAACAGGTTGTGGCAGCCATGAGAACGTCCAAGACACCCTGGGAGGGCCCAAAGTGCTACAATTGTGGTGGACCAAACCATTTCTCTAGAGACTGCCGTAGCCGAAGTGACGCAGGAGGTGGGAGTAGCCGACAGACACGAGCACGACTACACTGCTATCACTGCAACAAGTTAGGCCATGCAGCATAGGATTGCTCGGGAAACAAGTTCAGGGACAAGGTGCTGTCGCAACCCTTGCCCCCTTGATGTGCTTACTCGCCGAGTGGAAACATCATCGTAGAGCGAAACCACAGAACCATCAAGACCATCGCAGCCAGGAAGGGCTGTACAGTATCGGAGGCGGTTTACTGGTATAATGTCACCCCGAAAGATAACGTTTCACCATCCACAGCGCGGGCTGATGCACTGCACAAGTATCATATCCAAGTGAAAGGCATTGAAGCCAACCTGCTGACTGAACTAGAAGTGACCAGAGGGAGATTGAAAAAAGGAGATGTTGTTTGGATCAAAAACCCACGCGGCAAGTGTACGACAAAATATGGGACTGGACGTGTTATGGAGGTGATTAGCCCGCAATCTGTGAGAGTTGATATGGTGCCTCGTCACATTAAAGACTTGCGACCGGTGATGCAACTGCTACTGTTACTGAATGATGAAAGCGATTCCGAGTCTGAGAGTAGTGAGCATTCGATCTGCTTGGAGTTAGACCAGCTGGGCAGTGATTTCGATATCAGCAGCCTCCTGGCAGACACAGTGTTTACTGACACTCAAACCAGACAAGAGTACGCATGAGGATGAAGCTTATGTTGTCCCCCTTCGGAGGGGCACTCGACGGCGACAATCGCCACCTCCCTGCCCTGTTTCTGATCATGAGATCAGAGGGGAGTGTGTGGAAAATTGTGAAAATGGCTTACCTCGGAAATACCCACAACTCTGTGCGTCATGGAAAATCCAGCTGCTCAGCGGCAAAAAGAAACAAAATGGCAGCGCCCATGTTTTATGCCAGGTGGTCTCGGACAGTTAACGCGAAATCTTGTTGTCTCGTCATTCGCATGCAAATTATGGTTGGTCCTTGGCTGTATAAAGCAAGCGTGTTTTTTTTTTCTGGGGCTCTTTTTTTTTTTGATTTCTTACCACAGTTGAGCTAAATAATGCAGTCAAGAAGGTTGTTCTCATTCCAAATGGAAGTAGTACATTTTTGATTTCTTACTTGGTCAAGTTCCCCACACTCATTTTTAGATCCTTTTGTAGAAATAAATTTAAACCACTAACTAGTTCGCTTGAGTTTTGCAGTAGTTCGCATGATTTAGCCACTCATCTCTTATCAACACCCATGTATTGATGAGAGGTGATATATTTTCTTCCTTCTTGATAATTAGTAACAAAAATATTAAATATTATTTATTAGATTGTTTATTTACAAGAATAGTTTTATATTTACAAGATTATAAAAGTATGTGAACCAAGAGAAAATCTGTCCCTTTGCCACACAACTTTTTGCTTAAACATTGCCAAATTTTCAATATTCTGAATCTTAAGAATTACTCTATAAATACCTTCTAAGTTATGTAAAATCTATTTTTAACCTTTTTCTTTTCTTCACATAATGCATTTAATATATTAAGCAATGTGAAATATTTTCTCATTATCTTGAATATTTATGTTGTCTAATGAAATTTAATTTCAAATAGGAAATATATTTATTTTTTTTTAAAGATTTTATAACTATTACTCTATGAATGATCAACCTTATTTATTGTTAAAAGTGAAAGAGAGATTTCTCATTCAATTTTGACCTGTTTCTCATAACATTCAGCTTTTTTAAAACCAGGCTTAGTAAATTCAGAATGCACTCATTTTATGATAAATTGTTTCCTATTATTTATACACAAATGCTTTATCACATGTTTAGTCATTCAGTTGGAAATTTTGAATTTTACTGTTATTGATTTATTGTTTGAATGAATCTATGTTTGCTTTAACATCAGTTTTCCTGTTTCTAATATATGTTAGAAGGATAAAGCTTTTAACCTTATGCATCATAACAATATAAATGATAATAATAATAATACCACTACCAGCAGCACTTGCTAATTTCTGTAAATAATTCCAGTTATTTGTAATTAATCATAATGATTTATTTTTTCATTCTACCATAAAAAAAGAAACTTGCTTGTTTAAAAACACATTGGAATTGTGCTTATTGAAGATCTTATAAACTTAACAATAAAATACACAGGGCAGTCATGAACCAACACCAACTCAGCCACATCTACTTCGACTTCCTCTTTGTCCGTCAGTCAATTCATACGTCCAACTCTATTGCATGAAGTCTGCCAAATGACCCGAACCTTCAGAGTCGTGCTGCTGGCATCTTGCCTTTTATGCCTGTCTGACATGGCAGAAATTTGCATGTGTGTGAATATCATCTTGTTTTGGACAAGATCGGCACGCATAAATTGTGTCTTTGATAGTGGCCATATTTCTTTTCCACATTACTTTGCAGGTAAGACACGTTCGCACTCGTTTTGAACTTTGAGTTAAATCATGTCTTTCATCACATGGTGGTGGCTTTGGGAGCTTGGTGGTGTTCTGTAGGCCACATTCCATGTGAGAAGAGATAGGTGAGATTAATGAAGCTTGGGTGAAATCATAGTTGTAACAAGTGACTATGACAGTGACATCAACAGCATCGGCGGGTAGTCTTTTTCAGCCCACAACTGTGTCAGTCATTATGAGAGGCTTTCTTTTAAGCAAATCTGGTGGTCCCCAGGATCTTTTTTTCTGCATAAATGTTAGTGATTGCCTGTTGCATTTTATTTTATTGCAGAGATTTGTTTTATGAATCGGATGTGATGCTTGGAGTATCTTTGAAGAAAACAACTTTTACTTTTGTGTTTTGCTTTCTTAATGTTCACATCTGGCCAACATGTAGTATGAATCAGAAAGAAATCTAATATACTCTGGAGTATAGCAGTTATAATCAACATAAGAGATTGTACATGCAATAATGTATTTTTTGTGAGAAGTGTTGAATAAAAAAAAATGTTTAAAAGCATGAAATTTGATTTATAATGGATTTGTTTTTACTGGTTATTCTTTACACTATTTACA
Source organism: Acanthosepion lycidas (assembly GCA_963932145.1). Lineage (NCBI taxonomy): Eukaryota > Metazoa > Mollusca > Cephalopoda > Sepiida > Sepiidae > Acanthosepion > Acanthosepion lycidas. Next base: position 133,623,801 of record OZ010578.1, on the reverse strand, counting down.
TTATTTGGACTATTGTCCTCATCTTTGTCGCCATATTTATCACAACGTTTTGGCTGTTGTTCGCTCCGGCCTTCTTCAGGTGGTTGGAATGTCGAACTTAACCCTTTATTTTGCTCACTGGGGTAGCCTGTTCTAGTTCCACTTGCCATGTTTAATGGATGTCAGTTATCGGTTATCTCCTGTTAATTCCTCTTTCCAAGTTCTCCACTGCCTTAACCAGGTATTGAACTCACACGCTTTGGGTCCTTTCATTCATAGACATGGCACATGTAAGATAGAAGACTCAGGGGGATCCCCTATAAATAAGCCTAGCTAGGGAGTCCCTGCAACATTTGGCTAGCAAGTTCTACCGGGGTCAGTTAATTAGGCATGTTAAGATGTCTTCTGAAGTTGTGAACTCGGGTGCAGGATTGCGCAAGGAAGAGATCTGTCCAGGTTCCAGTCGCTACATTTGAGAAGTCAAGACCCTGGAGGAACATACGCTGAGGTCATCTGATGATATTTGTGAGCAGGCCACTGGATTTGAACCTGACTTCTGCCAGTGGATTAGCCTCCTGCATTGCTCCCTCAGTGATGTGGTACAGGTGAATGGAAAGCAGTCGCACACTTTTGTGCTGTTTCAGGTGGTTCATCAGGGTTGTCCACTGTCACCCCTACTTTATGCTTTGGTGTTGGAGCCTCTCCTTTGCCAGTTGAGGGACAGGGCATGCAATTTGGCCCTACATGGAATTGTTATCCCTGGTGGGGCTCGAGCCAGGGTTTTTATGTCTGCCAATGATGTCAATGCCAATTGTGTCATCCCACAGTGACATTGAGGCGGTACTGAAGGTGCTTGATCCATATGAAAAGGGCCAAGATTAACTGCAACAAGTTTTCTGGTTTGTGGTTAGGTGCCTGGAAGGAGATCGATCTTCCAGGGCCCTTTGGTTAGGCAGATGGTCCTGTCCACATTCTTGGGGTGTGGTTTGGACCCAACCTCCAGCTGGAGAAAAATTTGTTTAGAAGTACAGACAAAGGTCAGTGCAGCACTCGAAACTTGGCACCTGAAGGAGTGTCTGTGAAGAGTGGAGCTGAGGCACATGCCACTTACACTTTCCTCTTATCCTTTACCGCTTGTCTGTACTCTGTAAGGAATGTAAGAAGGTGATCGAGTGCTTGCTCTCCTCCCTCTTGAGGAGGGGATACAAGCATCACCTCTACAGAGAAGTCTGTGCCCAATATCCATGTCATGATGAGCTGGGAATGCTGCAATTGGCAAGGAGTCATTCCTTGGTTCAGTGACCTTTCTCAGCCTAGGAGATTCTTCTATCATGAGCTAGTGGAGAGGGGTCACAAAGGATTCGCTATGCAGCCAGCTTAGCTTGTTGACAGACAAGAACACCAGCAGCAGATTACCTCAACAACTCTGAGTTTTCACTTACCTGGCAAATTGGTTCGGAATAGATGATATCTCAATGACATAGCCTTCATAAGGGAGTTTGGTGGATTTGTCAGACTGTCAACTATGTGACCTTGGCTTAGAAGAAATGGCATCTACCATTGTCCTTAGGTGTGTTCCCTATGGGACTATGTTGGTGAGTTGACACCTCATATTGCTCCCAAAAAGCTTGTGCTCATTGATCATGTATGCATGTGTAACAATGTGTCGTCCCCATATTCTGGGGTGAAAGAGATGGTGTTTCTGTCACTGCTAGCCACGGCTCGAATGATGATTTGGACAATGCAGATGGAAGAATGTTGCAATGTGAACATTATTCTCATCAGGATCTAATCTGATTCTTTGAGCATCAGTTCAGGATGAAGATTAGAACTGATAGAAAGCATTTGGTATCAACAGATTTCAGCAAAAGGTGGGTAACTGTGACAAGCCTGGTTTGCATGAATGGAGCTAGCCTTTCAACCTGCAGTTGATTCCTGAGTTTGGAGGGGCCGCATCGAATGAACCAATTATAGAATGGCTTGAGTGAGTAGAGATGATCTGTGAGCTGGCAGATGAAGAAAGGGTCAAGCGCATTCTCCCATTGTGGTCTTCTGGTGGAGCTCTCGCTGTGTATCGGCAACTCAGCAAATGGCAGAGAGCTGATATCGAGGAAATCAAGTGCACCCTCACCACTGCATTTGCCGTAGATGCATTCTTAGCATTTGAACAGTTTGCAACACGGTGATTTTGTGATGGAGAGACAGTTGATGAATTCCTGGCAGCACTCAAAAGACTGGCTCGCCAGGTTGGAGAAAGATCACCCAAAAGATGGATAGCCTGCACGTTTGTTGTGAGGTTGCCGCAGCATGTCAGGCAGCAGTTTCAGGCGTTGGTGCAAATAGACACTTTGACATTAGACCAGCTCTATGTGAGAGCTTGAGCCATTCTGGTTGAAGACCATAGACCTGTAAACCAAATTATCGCAGCAGCCCAGCGGCCACATGCATATGCCGTGGAAGTAATTGCTGACCAGAACAGGAGAAACTCGGTGTGTTGTCCATGTGCCAACCCCAACAACCTGAATAATGGCTGCACCCGGAGACGTACAATGAGGACAGACAACCAGGTACAACGATTGCGCTGAAGGTTACAGTGCTTCAGATGCCAAAGGATGGGTCACTTTGCATCAGAGTGATCGGGAAATGAGTCAGGGGAAAAGACGCCAGTGCCAGTCTCCTCCCCGGGCAAGTGCAACATTGAGGTGCTACCTGTGATTAAACTGCTCATTGATGGATGAAGATGCACGGCCCTGGTGGACTCCGGGTCTTCAAAGACACTAATGTGCAAGTCAGCGTGTCACTTATGGAGACCTAAAGAGGCACAGATTGTAATTGCCAATGGAAAAACCCTCACCAGCCTAGGTGTCGAAACAGTGGAGCTGAAAATCAACAACATACGCCCGGTAACCGTGGAGATATTGATTGTACATCAAACCTTGCCAGGACTTGACCTCCTGCTAGGAGTTGACGTGATTGCAAAACTGGGAGGAGTCCATATAAGTGGCTCAGGTGAGGTGAATTTTGCCAATGAGAATGTGCCTCTCAGAGCCTCCATTGCAATAAACGAACCTGACTTCAGTGCAACTTTCGACCAGCGCATGCACGTATGGAAAGCAACATGGAAGTGGGCGGGTGGCTGAATACCCGTGCCACTGAAAAATAAAATAGCAGAGTACCCGGTTGCGACATAACCCAAGGAGGAGCTAGGGCCGCCTCGAGGCCTGATTCTGTTGATGGCAATAGTGCAAGCAAATAAGGGGAAAGTGAGACCAGTCATGGACTACAGGGAATTGAATAACTTTGTAGATGCGTATATGGCCAACACGGATGTTTGTGTCCAGAAATTGCGGTTGTAGTTTCCAATGGTGAACTGCATAAACGCTACTCTGAAATATTTCACCATGATTTCCCCAATCTTACTAGGGAAAATGAAAAATTCAAGGGACATTCAGAGTAGCTCATGAGGAACTGATCCATATGCATTTGTGAGAGCAAGCCAAATTATATAGAAGCTCAGTTTTATTTTATTTGCCTGATAGGATTGAGTTCAAAATCATGTGTGAATGCTCCAGACTGATGTGGAAGCCAGGTATCCCAGCCTTCTGGACAGCTGTGTTTATGTAATGGTTACCTAGCAAGAAGTCTATCGTACGACAGGCAAAGACCCTGACGAGTATTTTCCCCTATACATTCAATAGGGAGATGGAGCAGAAATTTGCAATGTGTTTTGCATTCTTTTCCTTAGCTATCCAAATGCCATCCGCCAGGCACCATTCTTGTGGTATAATACCTTGTTTTCATGCCCACTGGAAAAGGATGGCAAGTTGCTTGAGGATTTTTGGATAATTCTTATATAACTTGTAGGATATTCCACTTATTCCAGGTGCACTACCGGCACAGGATTTGCAGACAAATTCCCGGATTTTCCTCAGCTTTAGTCTGCTGTCATTAAACATGATCTTTGGATCTTGAGGCCTAGGAAGGTCATTCATAGGAGGAATTGGAACATTTTTCCAAGCATCAGAATACATCATCCTCAGGTGGTTCTTAAATTACTCCTGTGACACATCAAGTTTGCCACTCTTAGTCTCAGAGAACAGCATTTTAGCAAAAGTATAAGGATTATTTTTCTTCTGATGTTTTCTTTGGTTCTACAGATCATTAAGAGACTTTCTTTAATATCATTAAGCAGGTCCTTAAGGGCTGCCCTCTCTGGAATTGGAGCTTCTTTGAGTCTGTGATTCACAACTCTCTGCACTGCTCTTAGTTTACTCTTCTAAATCTGTTATCCATTTGGTCACTTCTCTTTTTTCCTATCCCCTCTTGCATTTGCCACATCAAATCACTCAAGACAAATCTCATGCACAGCTCTGCAGAAAGATCTGATCTGCTGGCTGGTGGGTCCCTTTAGATGGTTGGTAAGTATTAATGAGAGTTTCTGATCAAGATTCGATCAAGTAGCTCTCTGATTGCCTTTGGGCCGCTGGATTCTTGGCTTACTAGGAATTTCTCCAGTTTGCTGACACTCAGCAATGGAATCCTGAACACTGGAGGTGTAATCTGGATTCATAACCACATCATTCGACTGGCATTCTCCAATAGGTGAATTGCATTACCTGCACCAATGTGTCTGATGGATATGTAAACCTCATAATAGCCTTGATTACTGCTGTATAATTTAAAATTTTTGCTTGTTCAAGACTGCAAGTGTGATGTGGCCTCTTTACATATTTGTTGTTCAATGGTATTTTTTAGTATTTTCTTGTATACAAGAGATGCTGAAAAGTTCTTAGTTCTTAGGAGATTTAAAAAATTCTGATGTTTTGGAAAATAGGTTAGACTGAGAACTTTTCATGTCTTTGTATTAAATGTTAACTGTATAAATAATGTCTAAATGAATGAATAAACAATTTCTGTTGTCCTATCTGACTTTTCTCTAAGCTCTTTTGTCTGTTGCTGATGTTTGTTAAAATACAGAAAAATATATTAGAAAATATGTGGATTAATGATTTGGCTCTGTTGTTGACAGATGATAGTTTTTCCAAGTTAACCCCTTTTTAGACAAGTTTGATATATTGTTTTTTATATTTAACATAAATAAATCACAAGAAGCTTGAAAACTTGAAGCTTGCACAATTCATATATCATTGTTATATTAAAAAAATATTTCAGAGATTATTTTTAGTAACCTGTATAAATATTATTTAAATTACATAAATGCAATTATTCTCTCATCAACTTTTCAAGTCAAACTTAACAATCTTGAAAAACAAAATCTAGATTATGAATGAATGAAGGCCTTAAAATTTTTATTTATTCTCATTCATTGTGCCCAGAAAAAATTTAAATAAGATATATTGATAATAGATAATTTACACAAAATTTGGGCAGTGGTTATATGAAAGTTAAAATGAAAAACAAAGACAGGATAAAATCTCAATTTCCATATCTGCATACAATATTGGCATAAGGCACGCTTTCTGGTTGTTAATCAATACAACTGAATAAAAGGTTTTTTGTCATAAATTAGGATCATGGTTTTGTCTACTGAAAATGTTTTTCTTTCTAACTTAGAGTAATACTGTAAAATTTGAATTTTGTTTCATAACTTCTTGGATCAATTATTGGCAGGTTTATCACTTAACTTTTTTATGCATATTTATCAATAAAGATGATTTTAAAAATATTTCATTGCAAAATCAAAAATTAAAAGTTATATTTTTTAATGAATTTGTATTTTTATGCTTGATTTTCACTTTCATAGTATATCTATACAGGGATGGTGCAATGGTCTTGTGCGCCCATTCTATGATATAGGGGCCCCATCCTACGTCTCAATTTTCATAAGGTATTCATATAAAATAAAAAATTTATTGTAATCTAATTGTATACAGTAATGGATCATATGCAATATAGGTGAACAATTCAACTAGGAAAATTGAAAATAAATACAATGTATAAATACAATGTATAAATACAAATAAATACAATGTATAAATACAAATTAGAGATACTTCTTAAATAAATCAACAATGTTTTGTGGCAATTTTTAACATCAACTTGAGATTTTTCTTGTTAAAAAGTTGAATTTAACATTCAACTTTATGGATAAAAAATAGAAATCTCTCTTTTAACATAAAACTTGTTTGAAGAATCCTCTTATAGAATCTACATTTTAGAAGGTTAGTTTGACTTTATTTATTTCTAAATGAGGAAACTGAATTTAGAGCAAAGAAAGGACAAGAAAGGGATTTACTTACACTAAAAGTGAAAATAAACTGAAAAAAGCAGGTTAAGTAAGTAGAAAAAATAACAACAAATAATAATGTTGCTTAGAACCAGTTATTTCATTTCAACTCTTTACCATCCCCCTTCCATATTTTTTAAATTTTATTTTGTTTTTCCTGTTACACTTAGCCTATTTTCAGATAAGTATAACCATTATAATTCAGCCAATCAGATTGCTTTCCTAGAATTGACCGCTAACAAATTTAACCAATAATAGTACGTTGCACATCTTGACCACATGGAGTAAAACAAATTCAATAAACAATATCATTGTCATTAATTATTTTTATTATATAGCATCAGCCTGCTTAGATTAAATAAAAGGGTCATACTTTTTAAAAAATAAATTAAAAAAAAATAAAACTATTTTAATAAATAAATCAATGTATGATACTTAAAATACTTTTTAAACAAAAAGATTTAACAACTGTACGTGCGTACCCACCACCCCACTTCCAAAAGGTTTTTATTTTCTCTAATCCCATCACCTATCTGCTCCTTTTACGCGTATTGCGAGATAAAAGAACAAACTGATCTTCTTACCAATATGAAGTGTTGTAAAGGTGCGTTAGCATGCTGCAGGCAATACAGATACTAGCTAAGAAGAAAAATACCAGTTTCTCGTGCAGCTGTTACCTTCTTCACCATTAGTATTTTTAGTGGCAGTATGTTGTTAAGTGACTTTAGTGATGGTGGTATATCCCAAGGTAGTTTCTCACATGTTAGCGGAGGAGGATGTTACCTCATTTCCAACATAATCGCTATCATCATCAACAGCTATTCATTTCATCCACCTTTTTATAACCAATGAAATACTTGCATCTCTGCAAGTCTTTGAAAAAAATCTAGCCAATCATTGTTTAGACAAAAAAAATCATGTACGTACACGCGATCATCAATGCCCGTAAAAAAATAAAAGATAAGTTTTTAAAGTAAGTCTGAGGTTGGAAAGTAACTTGCAAAAATCTAAAAACGATTTAGTGAGAAAAAAAATTAAAAGAAAACACTCAGATTTGTTTGTGCTTCTTGTCTATAAGTTATCTGACCACCAGCCTGGTTAATCAAATTGTTAATAATGCTAGTGATTAAAAGTACGCACATACAAAACAAAACGAAAACAAACATCAGGAGCGGCTGGTATTTTTCTTTAAGAAAGAACAGTAGTAGTACTAACAGATCATGCTTTGGTGTCAGTGTTAAATAATGGCAGTAGTAAAAAAGCCAGTACTTTTGCACGTAATGTTTTTAGAAAGCAGTAAAAGGACTGTAGACCTTTTCAGTTTCTTGCTTCTCAGATGCACGTTATCAATCATCTGTAAAAATCTCATAGAAGATCACTGTTATGTGGGTCACTGGGCAGTATCAAAGTACATAAAAAAGTCATTATCATTGATCCGATACTAGCAGTCAGATAGTAGATTTTTTTCTTAAACTTGGAGGAAATATGATGCAAGTTTTTTTTTTTTTTTTTAAGAACAGTTAAACTCATACTAGGTCAAAGAAAAAAAAGAAAGAAAAATACGGTGGAAAACAGGTATAGAGTTCGGCTAAGTTCGATTGTAGACGGGGTCCGTAACATTTTTGTTTTTAAATTTAAAAAGTATACTATTAAAATTAATTAAGAATCTGAATTATGCTGTAATCATCTTATTTTTTTCCAATACTGAAAACTGTGTAGTTAGTAAAATAATCAGATTAAATAACATTTCTTTCTTCATACAACGAATGAACGAAATAAGGAACTGTAACTTTCTGTTTACATCGAAGATTTTTTAGATAAAAAAAATGTAAAAGTGGGAAAAAGCAATTATTCTTTCTTTTTGCATTAGAAATAGAGAAGTTGATTTTAAATTCAAAATTCTTTTTTAAATGAAAAATAAATCTTTCTTGAAGTTTTAATTTCAAGCTAAATAGAATGTTTCCAATAAGCAAAATACTTTGCTCTATTTCAAACTAAAATTGACTGGAAGGAGTTTTGTTTTGAAATCGCTAAAAATCGGTGATTTAAATTTTAGTGTCCTTTTAGGCATCTACCATCACAATGTAATTCTCTTTATTTAAAAATCTTTCAAAAAAAAAGTATACTTTTCTGAAACTTTATTTGAGGAATATTAGGCTAGCAGAGTTAAAAAAATTTTTAATTAATTTCATTTGAAACAAATAAAACTTTTAAATTAAAAATGTTGCAGAAATGCATTTTTTAACACGGAGGGAGATGTTTATGTTGACAGCTTGACCCACAGACAGAAGTTATCCAATTTTTTTATACAGTGGACATATCTATAAAAATTACTTGAGGAATATATTATAATATGAATGCCCTTTTTATAATTTTTTAACTACCTAGTTAGTAATCTTAAAAATTTAGGAAAACATTCTCTGTAATCTAATGTTTTATTGAATTTTAGGTAATATGGCTTTAAATTTATGGTTGTAACTTATTTTTCCATATTTACGAAATCAGCATATTTATGAACACACACACAAAAAAAAAAATATTCAAAATTATTTTAAAATATTGGAGTTCACTGAATAATAGTAAGTTTTTCAATTTATGATTAGTAAATATAGGTTTTACTTACTACCAATATTACCTAACCGGTAATAGAGACATTTAAAAGATTTAAAACTTTATAAATTAAAATTTTAAAAAAATGAAAGCAATTCTTGTAAAAATTCATTATTCATTGAAAAAAATTTTTTTCTTGTTGCACTTTTACTCTTTTTTTTTCTTTTAACAAAAATAAAAGACTTTTTGATTCTTTTTAGAAATTATTACATTTTTTAGTTGTGAGAAATTTATTTTATACAGTAAAACTTATTAGTGATTAAATTTTTTTAGATAAGATTGAAGACCCTTTATTATTTATCTAAGTTGCTGTGATAATTCATATTTAATTCTTATTAAACATCTGTAAGTAAATTTAAAATTTGTATTTATTTTTTTATTCATTGTTCTACAGGATTAGATACTCCTTGTACTTTATCAAAATATATGCACAATACATAGGATGATGCCTTTCTGTTTAGGATATTATTGCTGCAATATATATATATATATATATATATATATATATATATATATATATATATATATACACACAGACACACACTAGGGTCTCTTATTTTTGAAGTGCATGCTGAAATTGAATTGTCACCCCTAAATTTATCCATTTACTGAAAAATGCCACATAAAATTTTAAGGAGATTGCATAATACTGAGAGGGTGCCTTTGCTTATTAAAACTTAAAATATATAAGGTGGACAAAAAAATAGACCCATTTTTATTTTAAATTAATAGCAAACCATTAGTTGAATCATTAAAACTAGAAACCTTTTTTATCTCACAGTGAAAAGTTTAAATTTTAACCTCAATTATGGCAAGTATATTCAGTGCCAAGCAGAAAAGTGTAATTTAGAAGTTTTTTAAGATTTCTGATGATAACCAAAGTAAAGCTAGGTACTTAAGTGATTTACATAAAGAAATTGTTCTCTTTATTGTTTAAACTCTTACCCAATTTTTAAAGGAAAAGGATATCTAACTTTATTTCATAAGCTTTTGTATTCATTTTTCTACTAAATGTTTTATTAATAAATGTACTTTGTTCATTAAGTTTCCAAAAAACTGTAGGGCCTGTAAAATATGAATTTTAATCATTGTACATGTCGTAATTGGAATCTGATCAAATTGGAAATTATATCAGAATCAGTAAAAATATTGGTATCATCCCATCACTGGGTATAAGTGGGACTGAGGAAAGGATAAAAGGTGAATGTGGTTCAAAAAGATAGATGATGGTGATTAATGTTGCATTTAAATTTTTGAAGATTGTATTTATCATGGAAACAAGGAAATGGAAGGAAGTTCCACTGGCAGGAAATGTGAGAAAAGAAACTGTTGGATTAGAAGTAGTGGTTACATTTAACTAATTCAACAGTAAAATGGTGGGACCTAGATGCCAATCTCATAGTGCACTTAAACTCACATAGTCTGGGCACCAAGAAAAAAGATCATTAGAGCAGTTGCCATGAAAATATTTGTAGAAAAGACAGAGAGAAGCCACATCACATTGGTGAGAAAGAGACTGAAGTTGAGATGCTAAGTCAGGATCAATTACATTGTAGATCTTTCTTTAGATTTTCTCAAGAACCTTGAGGTGAGTAGCAGGAGCACCAGACAGATATGGTAACAGTATTCAGTGCATGGATGAATGGTGGATTTGTAAATGTGCAAAATGGATTCTGATGAGAAATACCTTCTGGCATGACACAGTGACTTAACTTTCCTTTCAGTAGATGCAGCTATTGATTCAAAGTAGTCATTCCACTTCAAGTCACTTCAAAACATGAGGCCAAGAAGCAGCAGTGTGTTGCTCTCTATGAGTCTGGCATTAGCCATGCTGATGATGGACAGGAAAGATTCTCTATGGTAGTTAAATGAGAGCGGTTTTGTTTTGGAGGCATTAAAATTTATGTGCCATTACCTGCCCCAGTTAATCACTGATTGGTGGCCCTTTTCAAGAGCATCAGTCAGCTTTACTTTGTCATATCTGATGGATTTGCTATTATAGCAGCAGTAAATGGTTGTGTCATCTGCATAAATACCTACTTGGGAGCTGATGACATTGAAAGTTAATTGATGAAGATCAGAAACAGCATAGAACCCAAGACAGAGCCTTCATGTGAAAGGATCTGGAAGCAAACCTGTTCAAAATGACCTTCATTTCACGATTTGATAGGAATAATTGGATTAAATCAAACAACTGTCCTGTAATACCATAGCCCTGGAGCTTACATAGAAGACCAGCATGTCAAACTTTGTCAAACACCTTCAAGATATCTAGAGCCACAGATCAAGCTTCACTGTTATTATCAAGAGCTTGATATGCATATTCAGTGATGGCTGTTAGCACATCAGCAATAGACCTAGCAAAATGGAAGCTGTATTGTTTGTTGGAGAATAGGTTGTGCAAGGTAAGTTGCTGAACCACTTCTGCATTGATTAAATATTTTACCAAAAAGCAGCAGGAGACTAATAGGGCAATAGTTAGAAAGGTCAGAAGATTCTTCAGAGTTCTTAAAAACAGGAACTACAGAGGATGACTTCCAACAAGCTGGAAAGCAGGAAGCAGCAAGGCAATAGTTGTAGAGTTTGGAGAGGACTAGAACTAGCTTGGGAGAACATTTCTTTAGGACACTGACTGGGATCCCATCACCTCTGTTTGCCTTAAGTGAATGAAATGAACTAGGGTGAAATTCGAAATTGTCTCTTGATTTCTTCAGTCTAAGCTGCTATCCATTACTCCATCAGGCCTCATATATATATATATATATATATATATATAATGATTGTTTAAATTCTGCAATCCTCTGTTTTATTTATAAATGAATACCAATTCATGTAACAAATATTACGTCATTCCAGTGATCTAATAAAAACAATGTTTGCAGGCTGAATTAGATGTCTGTTACTATAAGAAAAAAATAATTATTTTATACGATAAAGCATTAAATGTGAAAATATTGTGTTTTTAAAGGATGTGGAATTGTATAGTAAAGCCCAGTGTAGTACAAAAAGGTTTTGCATAAAAAATACGTCATTTCTACTAATGCTAGGATGTTACTCTATTTTCTATTTATTGAATAACTAAACTAAAAACCTCTTAATATTTCATTGGTATTATTCTTCTCTTAAAGATCTGAATAGCTATTATAACATGACTTCGTTATCAAGCTTTTTGAATTTTCCTATACTTGTATTTTGATTCGTCATTCTAGCTTTTGTAAAAACGTTTTCCCCTTGCGAAGGATCATTAATTAATTTGAAACTTTTAAAACCATTTATTTTACATTCAACATCATCACTTGATAAGACACCAGAGATGTTGAAACAAAATGGCTATTTTTGTAGTGATTTTATAACATATTTATGTTATAATTTTTTAAAAATAAATAATTATATATATATATATATATATATATATATATACTAATTCTCTAAGAATATGAATAGAAAATGTCTGTCTTGTTATGCATCATAGCATAGAACTTTAAAAAATCGAAGATTTGAGATTTTCTAATTCTTAAACTTATATCTCTTCATGACTATTACAAAAATACATTATTTTTCTTTTTGTATCTACAATGTATCTATTGGAGATTTAGCAAGCTCTATTTCATAAAAATATTCATTTTTTCCACAACTATTGCTTTCTAAGTTCAGATTATTAACATAGTTGCAAAGTTATTGATATCATTTAATTTCACATAAAGAAAGTAATAAGTGACTTTTTAATAATGTTATGAAAAATGTTTTCTGTCATTAGAAATAAAAATTGATTACACCTAACTTCAAAGGCATCTTGTAGAAGTTAAAATTGTCTTATTGTTTAAACAAGGTAATATCAAAAATAAGGCCAGCAGATATCAGCGGTATCAGAGTAGATCCAATAATTTGTAAGAGACATATTATAACAGAATAATTCTGAAAACTAATTCTTTAGCCTTTGTTAGTGAATGAATATTAATAAGTGAATGAATCTTATGAAAGCTGCAATGATCAATAAAATATTTCTTCTCATTAATATATGTATATAATTATAAATGCTTAATGTAAACAATGTAGCAATGGTGATAACTTTAATGATATTTCAAGTACTAGACATTTTTTCTTTTCTAAAACAAGTTATAATTCATAATATAAATATATTTTTTGATGACATTTAATTAGGTACTACCACTGATTCACTAAAAATGTATATATCATGATGAAAAAATGCTCCAAACTTAATAAAAACTAAGTTTTATCATTAAAATATTTGTTATTATTAAGAGGAGGGACTAGAGGATTTTTTAATTATTATTACTTTTTGCTCCATTTTAGAATGTTCGAAATTTTGGTTAAAAATCTTGTTTTCCTTGCATCATCTGGGTGGGATTGAAGTTTTGAGTAACCAATGATTAGTGTAGGAAATTTTAGCATCTTTTTTGCAGTAAAAAATCCCTGATTTGGAAATTCTTGCAAAAATCAAATTATCAGATTTTAATTAAATTTGTAGGACTTATTGACAAATGAATTAAATCATTTTAAAATTATTTCTTTTTAGAAAATCTTGATAAAAACATGTTTTTCTTACATCTGTTACTCCCCACCTATTTAATTTTATGAAATTTCAAAAAATTAAATTTTGTACTGCTTAATATTTATATTAGTTATATGCAAAACTCCTTGAAGAATTTAAATCATCAATTTTTTTTGTAAAACATGATCCCCAGTTAGCAAAAATCTGCTCTAAATCATAAAATAAAAAATGCAATGAAACTAAGATATTATTTAATTAGAAAAGCTTTTAATTGCTTTTATGAATAAGATATATTATGAACACTATTGTCTTAAGAAAACAATTTTTTCGATGAATAATTAATTTTTACAAGAATTGTTTCCATTTTTTTTAAAATTTTAATTGAAATAATTTATAAAGTTTTAAATCTTTTAAATTTCTCTATTAATTTTTACCAGTTAGGGGATATTGTTATTAATTAAAATCTATATTTACTAATCATAAATGGAAAAGCTTACTATGATTCATCAACCTCAATAATTCTTAAAAAGAATTTTGATTTTTTGTGTGTGTGCATGTGTGTGTATAAACTTGCTGATTTTTGTAAATACGGATGTCCATACATGACATTATCAGAAATTAAGAGTGATATCTATAGCAGACTGAAAGCCAAATTACCTAAAATTCAATAAAACATTAGATTATGAGGAATATTTTTCTAAATTTATAAGATTACTGGGTAGTTAAAAATTTTATAAAAATGGTACTCACATATTTTTCAAGTAATTTTATAAATATGCCCACCATAGAAAAACATCAGAAAAATTTCTACCTGTTTGTCAAAGTGTTACACTTTAAATAAACAACTACCTCTGTGTTAAAAAATACATTTCTGTAACATTTTTAAGTAAAAGTCAATAATTTTGTTTCAAATCAGATTAATTAAACTTTAAATTAGCTAATAATATTCCTCAAATAAAGTTTCAAAAAGTATATATTTTTGCATGATTTTTTTTAATAATGAGAATTACATTGTGATGACAGATGGTTAAAAATGGTATTAAAATCAGCGATGTTTAGTGATTTGAAAACGAAAACTCTTTCCAGTCAATTTAAATTAATTTTAAAATACAGTAAAGTATTTTACTTATTGAAAATATAAAAGCTTGAAGAAAGCTTTTTCATTTTTAGAAGATTCATTTTACTGGCACCATGTAATCCAGTACAGCCTGCCTCTGGTAGCTCACCTATCTCACTTTAGAATGGGTGTGGAGGGTGATTAGTAACCCAGCTGGAATAAAAACAAGACCTGTCAAATGGTAGACAATGAGAGACAATGGCCACAGAGATGGCCACAGAGATGGTGTCTCAATAAAAAAAACTATGACGTCAATTGGCAAACCTTCAACTATCAGCCTTTAGTTTCTCATAATGAATATATCTAGTACATCGAATATGGTCAGTTCTACCTGAAGGGCTATGACACACTAAAGAAGAATAAATTACTATTATTCTGTACAAAAGATATTTCTAGAGTCACACCATAAAATATTCCAACCTACTAAATGAACTACTTGTGTAGAAACTTTTTAGTCATTTTATGTGCCTATTAGTAGAGTGAGAATACATGAATATGGATAAGGAATGGGTGAAAAAAAGTGACATTATTTGTAGCTTTTCTTTTTCTCTCTCTCTGCTTTTCTTCTTGTTTTTCAACTTGTTACATTAATCTGAGAATTGCTAGCCTACCAAATGCAGTGTATCACATGTCAGTCTATATACACTAGGGTCTTGGAATTTTGTAAATGCTGCTGGCATTGGTCTGTTTTGGGCTTGTAAAGAAATGTCCACAAAAACTAACTTGGCTTCTTTTCAGCACATCAACAATTCCTGCTAATAATTAGGACACTGATGACAAGGGTGCCAATTAAAAAATCCTTTTCAGTTGCTGTGTTACCACTGATAACTGCTGTTGTCATGAAATGTTGTTTACTCAGAGCCAAGCATATTTCAGAAGCAAATATGTTAACTATTGTGTCAAATGAATCCATCTCTACACCATAACTCATATAAGTTTCTTGTTGAAACAAATTGAAAAGTTTATAAAATAGTTGCAAGATTGATCTTTCCTTGCAAGTTGACAATAAATCTGAGCACTGTTCATAATTTATCAAATTCTTTAAATAGAGATACTTGAGTATTTTCATTAACTTCTAAAATCTGAAGTATTTTTGTTATATATTTTGAACAAATCATTTTTATATTTGTGTTTGTTTAATGATTTTTTCCTCATTTTTTGATAATTATCATTATAGCATCTATCAATATATACTGATACCTGTCTGTTAATGTCCAATGTCAGTTGTTCGCCTTAATAATAGCCTGTTTATAGTTTGTATATGTAGATGGCACTAGCAGCTAATTTACATGGCTATTGTGGTGACAAGTGATTGCTCAATCAGAGCTAATCTCATTACAATATAAGTTGGTTAGTTTATATGGTGAAGGAAAAGCGTTTTGATCTCCTCTCTACATAATGAAGTAATTTTAGTTTCTGGAATTCCAATCTTATATGTGTATTTGTCTGTGTGTGTGCATGCATGTGTAATACATTTTATAGAGTGCACAGATATTACACTGATCCCCAAAAGAAGTACCAGGGAGTAACAATTTTATCCTAGGTACAAGTGTAATCTTGTCATTTTTAACAGTTACTATGCTAGCTTATATAAAATAATGTGTTGACTCATTTCTGAAAATTTGAATGACTACTTCAAATGTACTATTCCCTTTTGTTTGTTATAGTTTATTGCAAAATTAATGATACTGTTATTCATATGTATATTAAAGAAATATTGTCATCACCATGAAAAGGTTTGTTAGATTTTTTTTTAATTACTGTATTCTCATTAGATTAGTTGTTGAAGCATACCTACAGACAATAATGGGTATGTCCCCATTCACATAAATACAGTAGTAAATACTGTATGTTGGTCTGCAGTTGGAGATTCATTGTGGAATTCCCTTGACTCGCTTCTAGCAGTTGACTTATTCTACGCACTGCTGGTGAATCTTACATGTGTTGTTCTTGCCCTAAGTATTATCATTCATTACCAACCTTCATGTAATTATTCTATTCAGTAACTTTCCCCTAGGTTACAACATTAGTGAAGCACCCCTAAAACAGATTTGATGCTAAAAAGTAAAATGATAAAGATATGAAAATGAGTAGGTTTAATACTCATATCACAGTATAAAAGAAATTAAGAAAATAAAATTACCTTTTATTTTGCCTATTTTTTTCTGTCAGCATTTCACCTCAGTTTTCATTTCTGACAATTGACATGCTCATCTGTAGAAGACAAAAACATCAGTTCATAGATAAATGAGGCTTTGTAAAAAAATCCAGCTAATTAATAATTACATTATTTGTTCATTTATAAGAACAGAAACAAGCTTAAATGATTCTTTTTTACACTCCCCCCCACTTTCTTTTCTATATTGGAATTGTATATATAAATTACAGTTTTCTCCCATGAACTGTTGAAGCAATAAAAAATAGTGATTTTGATTTGAAACATGAGAAATAATCTTGCATGGCTTTCTTTTTGGCAGTAATATTAGACCAATTTCAGCAAACACTGCTGAACTAAAAGATTCTTAAAAATTCATATTAAAACACATATCAAGTTATTTGTCCATTAACATTACCAGTAGTCATGTTATGGAATATAATGTTTATACAACATTTATGTAATGTATATTTGATGTATATACAAATGGATAAACCTTGGAATAATAAATAAAGATGAAAAATATGCTTGTAGATCGTCAATATCGATGAAACAGAAGAATTCATGGGTGATTTTGTTGCTTATTCTTATCATCTTCAGCACATAATAAATGGAGGAATCTTTCTAAGATATTGTTAATTTTGTTTGAAGCTTTTTGACACTTTTATCTTACATACAGCATAGATACAGCAACATATGAAAAAATAGATGATAGCAAGCACATATGACAATGAAAAAGGGGTTTCAATAGAAATTTTATTATGGACAGCCTAAACTCTTGATCAATATTTAAATTTTTTTCATAGTAAAATCAATAGTTTTATGTTAGACAAAAGCAAGCAAGAAAACTGATCAAGAATATGTGACTTGATAGTGCTGTCAATGAACATTTTAAACACTGTCTCTTGATTAATATTGAATAAAAAGTAGGACAATAATATGTGGTAATGGAAATAACTAAATTTTGCCACATTTTTATTGATAGTTACTTTAATAAAATTATAACATAATTTAATAAATATAATATAAAGCATAAAGTGTAGGAGAATATTATTATTTCTCTTGAGGCTTTTGAAATGAGTATGATGAATTGTTGTAAATTGTCATGATTGTTTTGCAGGGATGTAATGGTGTGGTTTTCTATTGCCTTTTTTTCACAATATTTTTAAGACATCTTGTTATCTGCTTTTGGCTCTTGAAGTTTGTCTACCCTTTGAGAGGTTTTATTTATGTTTCTACTGGGTTGCTAACCACTCTACTCATTTACATTGAAGTTTAGTTGCTGACCATCTGACAAAAATGTGACTAACATATGAAGGTGTACTAAGTTTTCAATCTAACACACTTCCCAAAATCTGACAATTATTTTGCAATCTCTTGATCATGCCTGAAAACTTTACAGCATCATTTCCATATTTGACAAGCTTTATGCCAATGGATGGAGTAACGTAACAAGTAACACAAAGAGAAATAGGAGTGATAAAGAAAAAAAGTATTACTGATAGCAACAAAAGACAGGGAGCTCTGGAAAGTCATGATTACCGAGTCCTGAAGAGACATATTACATTAAGAGAGAGACTGTTATAGACAGTACAAATAAATACTGCATGGTGACTGGCAGTTTCACACACACACACGTAAGACAAGATCATGGATGTTTTTGGTGTTCTTCTTCAGTATATGATTAAATGCAAATGATATATTATCAGATATATAAAATTACATTCAGGTGTGGAGATGTTAAAAAAGGCTAATCGATTTTGTTGTGCAACTGTGTTTATGTGGCTGATGTATAAATTTAAGGGTAAGCAGTTTCAGTGAATCAACTGAATCAGATATTTGTTTATTATTACTAATTTATGTTATAAGTTGCTAAATCAACAGTTTACTTCAAAATATCAATCTTTATTATATTTTTAATTTATAGACAACAAACAACACTTTTCTGAGTGTTTTTTAAATGTATGTCTTATTTCAGTTACATCTATTTCTGTATTTAACTATAATCTGTTTTAATGAATGAATTTAAATGTCTTTTGTTCTGAAACAGGAAGTACTACAGACCTTGTTCCTGTGATATCAAACTCTGACAGGAAATCTAAGTTTGATTTTAAAACACAATTACGAAGGGGTGCTGAAAAATTGATTGTCTGACCCACTTTCCAAAATCTGTACAAATGAGAAAAAAATCAATTTTTTAATATCTTCTTGGTCGAGTCAAACAGTTTTTAGCACCCTCTCATAATAGTCTATTAGTTTAACTTTTAAGGTAGTCTGTGTAGCATAGTTCTGTTTATCCAATTTCTTGAGTTTGTTTATCTATAATAAATCTGCTGCTACTATAAAAGTGCCAATGTGCATGTCAACTTTTGGCCCAAAATGACACAATTTACATAATTTTTTTTTTGTATTTGTTGTATATAAAAAAAAAATATTAACATTTTTATCACATTTTCATTACTGGGTAACAAAAATACGTGAAAATGAAAATGATAGTGTTTTCTCCAAATAAGCAGATTTTGCAATGTTTTACAGAGTTCTTGAGAAAACATCAGCATTTTATCAGTAACAAAATAATTTGATCACAATTTCTATAAAGGAACATTTTGTAAGTGGATGCTTATTTATAGAAGTATCATAAGTTTTCAATTTTTAGTAAAGCAAAAACCTTTTTTAAACTGTAGCTTAAGATTATGCATTATCTTATATCTTCTTTTTTCTCACATCTTACTGTCTCCTTTATCTCTCCAAATCTTTATTTGTTCATTTATCTAAATGTTATATAGATCCGATTCTTATTTGTTAAAAGTGCAAAAATCCTCTCTCTTATCTTTCTCCTGCTCTATCACATCCTAAAGAGTTTCAACATTTTTAATGCATTAAAATGTATCAGCGTTAACATATTTCCATTCCTACCTGCCTTTCAAACTTTCACTTGTTATCTGTTGATGTCCAGCTAGCAAATCTTACCTTTCATACTCTCACTCACTTTTTCCAATTCTTTTCCACTTTTCAAAATATATAAATGATCCCATCTCAATAGTGACCAGGATCGTGTACAGATATTAAACTCTAATCTTAGGTAGAAAAGCATATTTGTCAGTGTCTTTTCTGTAGGTTTGTGTGGTAATAAACATAAAAAATCATTTTAACATATGCTTGTGAATACTAAAACAAGTACCAATTCATACCTCATGGCACACATATATCACTGTGGAAAACAAAGCAGTTAGTTCTATGAGAAGTCATTATATTTTGTCTAGGCCAATCTAATTTTCTTGTCTTTTAATTGTCTTGTTTTTATGTTTTGCTCTTTTTTTCTATCACAACATTTTCGTTACTGAACCATCTGCCCTTCCTCAGGTATCTATTGTAGAAGAAGGCCAGAGAGTCAAATAGCCAAAATGTTTCAAACACATCTAAAAAAAAGAATTCAAATGAGTCCTAAAAGATTCAGAGTGTTTTAGATTATCTTTTTAGTTATCACATGAATGTTTCTTTAATGCCAAAAATATTTTCTCTTTTCAATTTCCTGGACTCTATTAACTGATTTATAGAATTTTCTTTTGTTTATTTTATATTTCCTTTTAGTCAGCAATAACCTATTTTATCTTTTGACCAAATAAGTTAACTGATTGTTGTAAAGTCATCATCTCTGAAAGATTTAAGAGGATTTCAACAAGTGCTTTGCAATTTAACAATATTGTGATAGTGTCAGCACCGGTGGGTTTCTTTTGATTTGCTGTTTCATACATTTTTTTACCAAGTTTATCACCTGAGACCTAAGATAAATAAAAGGTTTTCTTCATTTATTGAAAGAGTTTTTCTAAGTGGTCTTTAACATAATTTGTATTTCAGATAAACATGGATTTTCTGAAATTTTCTTAATTTTCCTCTAGTTTTATGTTATATGAAGTGGACACAGCAGCCAAAATGTAGTAATAATAAAAATAATAATAAAATATGTCATGTATTTGCATATTGAGTGAGAGTGAGTGCAAGTTTCCACAAATTTCTAACACTTTTTAAATATCCTCACAAACCAAAATGATACCATGGATTAAACAGTTTAAATTCATCTATTATAGACATAACTCTAACTTTCCCATTCTACACTTGTTGTAACTCCCAGTAAAGGTCCTTGCTTTTTTTCCAATTTCTCATTTTCTTTTAGTTACACTCTGTGGTCTTCTGGTACAGCTACATCCACGATTTGGTAGGTCCTCCTTTTTTATGATTATGGAATTTAATCTTACCTGGATGGAATGGTCAGTCTGGATCTCAATGTGCCAGAATATCTTGTCCTTTTTATTTTCTAAGACAGCTTCTGATTTTCCTGATACTACTTTTCTCTTCAGTTGAAGTCTAGTTGTTTGCACAATCCTCAGTCTATCCTTTTTTTTGTATTCCTTTCAGCCAGATTATGGTAATTTATATTGATTTGCTTCTGTTAGCCATTCCATAAAATAAACCTTTTCTTTAAGAGATAATGAGAGCCATGCTTATTATTAACCTCAAGAGAAAATATTTTGTTATTTAGTTAATTAAATTCACTAAAAATAATTCTTTGTTTACATCATTTATTATATAGAGAAGTTTTCTGCTTTAAAATTTGTGCAGTAGTGTAGAAAACTATTTTGGAATTAAGTTTCTCCTGACCACAATTACACTAATGCAAATTTTTAGCAAATACTAAATATAAATTATAATGTTTCAAAAAGATTTGTTTCACCTTGTAATTGTTTCTGTTTACTTTTTCATTAAGCTTTTAATTATATAGATTTATTCCTTAAAAACGACATTGTAAATTATTTAAAAATTGAATTTTAGAAGGCATAACTTATTTGGAGGTCTCATTGAAGCATCTTTAAAAATACTAGACTGAATATTCAGAGTATAAAGACTTAAAAGTTAAATGATTTACTGAAAGTGTATTCCTCACTTTAGTCTGTAACTTTGTTACAAGTCAGAAAAAGCTATTCTCATAATGAAATCATTATTTACTGACTGTAATACAAAGAATATTTGGTGTTACATGACCGAAATAGAGAGAGTGCTGAGAATCTCTTAGCCCAACCCATTTCCCAAAATCTGAGCAAACATTAAACTTTATTTTTGAAAGGTTTCTTCCCAGGGCCAAGAACTTTTCAGCAAACTCTCATAGTCATCAATAGTATTTAGATATATATCTATCCGAGTTCACTCATATTGGAAAGAATATTTTCACCTCTTTTATTGAATATCTAAGAAGTTGAAGGAATCTTGAAGTCTTTGCTATTTGAGAAATAAGTACTTCTGATTCCAAGAGCAAGTGTCACTGGAAGTTTTAGTTCATGCTTCCATACTTCTCTCCCTACTTCTAAAATTGACCTTTTTGCTTTTCAGATTTACTGATATCAGAGGACAAAATCCTATCAGCAATATGGAAAATTATCCAGTAGATCAGCAACAACACAAAGTCTTATAATGATCTTTTAAAGTGTAATTATTTCTAATTATTAGTTCAGATTCACTTAAAGGATGGGTTGCTTTAAATGACTGTTAGATGAACCTACAATTACATGATAATGTGTCTGCCCTTGTATTGAATGGGTCGGTGAAATTAGCTTAGAAACAAGATAAACTTGCAATAATAACTCAGACATGTTGCCTTCTGTTTCAGCAGTTGATTTACCAACACTAGAAACTCTAACAATATTCTAATGCTATATATGGTTAAAATGTATTATCTGCTTGCTATTCATTTATGTAGTTATTTATGCAAAATCTCTTAATAGTCAGAATTTATGATTTCTTTATTATAAAAACATTTTTATTATGGAAAAATAAAAACAGGGATTGAACTTAATATGATAAATCTTATTTTTAATATTCTTCATTTCTGTAGTGTTAATAATTTCAAAAAAGAATTTGACATTGTTTGTGTGGTTTTGTTCACAAAATTATTGAGACGTTTAATAAAAAATGTCATAAAAATCATTTTTATTATGTCCTTAATTTGAAAAGTGATCTCAAATACTGAATTTATTTGTCATTCCACTATACTTGATCCCTATACTAAAATGTTAACTGCTTTTAACTGCACTTATTCAGTCACTGTTTTCTCATCCTGTCACAACAGAGAATATAAGACTTTCTTTTGCTAGTTATCAATAGTTCATATCCTTGAAGTAAGAATGCCACTGGTTCACTCTTTAAGTGTTTAGTTCTTTACTATCACCTTCCATTAAAAAGAGCAACAACAACAATAACAGCAGGCATGGGTGGGTTACCTTCATCTCATCAAATACTTCTCTTTTATTCACAACTCTATTGTTACTATTACTCAACTTCTTATGATAAATGGAAACCATTCATGAATGTATTTAAACAGCATTTTGCTGAACATTCAAGACATTTATTTTTAGACATTCTCTCTTAGATATTTTCATGTTGTTTATGCATATTATCAAGGAAATTTTCTCACATTTTGTAGAAATTTGTGCCTACCCTAATGAATAATACACAATAAAAAAAAATTTCCATTGTGAAATTGAAAAATAAAAAAGAAATCAATCTTATGTTTTTTATCTACAATAATTGTTACTATTAATGTACATATTTAGTAAATTTCCTTATCATCATTACCAGATATAACCATAAATATATTTTATAAAAAGAATATTTGTGGTGATAAGCAAATAAGGTTGCATATAAGTGGGGAGAGTTCTACACTCACAAGTGAGAGTTAAGAAATTAAGTGACAGCAAAGAAAGAGGAGGAGTAAGTTGTAAGACAATAAAAAAAATCTCCATAACAGTTTATTCAAAGATGCTAGAAGATTTGATGTTTGAAGAAATTACCAACACTGTACAAGCAGATGTATGTCCAAAAAAGAAATTGGTCATAACTGAGAGGATGAAGTTTCTTGAAATCAGGCAAAATCTAGATGAAACCATTAGACAGTATGTGCACAGGCTAAAAAAGCATCGAGGTACTGTGAATTTGAAAAGTTGGATACAGGATTGATGTCTATAGAAGAATTAGTACAGTTAAGGCTAATTGAAGGACTGTATGACGTCTCAAGTGGAACATCTTCAAGTCCAGAACATGAAAAGTTTTGAATTTTTATGGCAGCTAGAGCAGCTAAATTTAGAGATTTAATACTCCTAAGTCTAACATGAAAACATACAGTACTACGGAGAGTTTACGTAAATATTGTTTTTTGCAACAAAGAACATGAGATAAACAAGTATAAATGCCTGGCTTTTGGAAAGATGTATTTTAAGTGAAAGAAGAATAAACCATTTCCAGTCAGTGTGCAAATATAAAAAAAACAGTAGAAATGGAGAAGATAGATTCTCTGATGAGAAACAGTGAAATTTATGAAGTAAATGCATGAGATAATAGTGAAAAGGTAAAAATAAATGAAGTTTAGTAACCCTCATTTCAATTTCAAGCATTTTCTTGAATTTCATTGGTTGTTAAATATAAAATAAGCTTTGAGAAATTTCCATAACAAAACAATCAAATTTTGTGCAAAAGTAGGCTCAGCCGATGTAAAAAAATCTTTCTCAAATTCATCCCTAATTTAAGTGTTTCAAGAAATCCTATTGGTTAAAAAATAAAAAATACAACATTCGCCCACACATTTCTCATAAAAATTCGCAACAGCTACCAAGCCCTGTTGAGCTGATTTGGTTGTTAAAAAAAGTATAAATGGAAACGCCAAGTGAATTTTCATCGCATTCTGAAATTCACATGCGCAAAAGATATACACGGGAATTATGCTTCAGAGAAATGCCAAAGAAACAAACTTCCTTTATGAGAGATTTACACAACAAATTTTTTCACTCAATATCTTTCATAAAAAGAAAAAAATTTTGTCTAAGTTAAATTCAACCTTTGAATCAAAGGCATTGAACATTTCGAAAACAGCAAAGAACTTTTTCTCTTAAATATACTTTTGCGCACATCATTACAACCAAGAAATTGTAAATTGTGTATATAAAATTTAATTTGTTGTTTCAAACATGTTTTATTTGTTGTGATTGAATATTGTTACCATTTGGCCATTTCTTATAATTTATGTTTGTGGATATTGCATATTTTATTTGCAGCACAATCTTAAATTTTCACAAAGCTTTCCTAGATCCACTACAGGAGTAACTGTACTAATGCAAGTGGATATGGGTATTGATGTAGCCTTAATACACAAGAATTTTTTTGAGAAAATGGGAAGACTGAAATTAAGGACAACCTATCTGCAATTGAACCAATTTGACAGATCAGTTATTAAAACACTTGGATGCTTTGAGGAAGTGTTTGAGATGAAGACCCAATTTGAAGTAATACCAATCATAGTTGCAGAGTGCATAAAAGATCATGGTTGCCTGAGGGTTGACATATTAAGAATTAAAGTTAATTAATTGTATGAAATTAGAAGAATCTGAGATTGAGCTTTTAAAGGATTATGAAGCAAGTGATCAGCTCAAAGAGAATAGTTAACTGGTATATTTTCAATCTTGTAAAATTCTGCTTCACCTTCTGCCCATGGTTATGGCAAAACTTAATAAAATGGTTGAACAAGGAATATTGAATAAGGTCAGCCAGGGAGTTAACAGGTGTGCTTTTTCAGTTGTGGCCATATGCAAAACCAGTGGAGATCTAAGGATTTGGGATGGCTACAAAGTTGATGTAAATCACCAGATATGTTTGGACTCTTTCCTATTGCCAAATATTAAAACAGCCTGTCACAAGTTTGCCAGTATTAAATTTTTTTGCCAAAATTGATCTGGAATTTGCTTATAATCAGATTAAAATTGACAATCATTTTCAAGAAGTTACCATGATAAACACTCCAATAGGTCTTGTAAAGTGGAATTAAAATATCCAGCCATATATTCAAAAAGACTTAAAAAAAGGAGTAAAAACATCATTGTCTATCAGGATGACATAGTTATTGGCGCTCATGCTGAGGAGGAGCTGAAGAATAAAACAGAACAGTTTCTGAGCAGACTGAGTAATGCAAGAATGACAATTAATTGAGATAAGTGTAAATTTAATTGCAAGAAAATTTCATACGTAGAGTATCAAATATCTAAAGATCGGGTCTCACCAGATGACATACTTATTAGCAAAATAGCTGAAATAAGTAAATCAAAGAATAAGAAAGAGTTAGTCTTTCTTGGGTTTGACTAACTTTTACAATAAATATATACCTTGATATAGTGACATGGTTGAACCTTTTGTGAACTTGAGAAAAAAGAATAATGAACTTCTGTGGACCGAAAGACAGAAGGTGGGCTTCAAAAAGCTAAAGGAAGCACTTAGGAATAAGCCAGTAGATAAGATATTTGACCTGACAAAAGAACTCACACAAACTACTGATGCTAGGAAATGTGCCATAGCAGTGATCATATCACAAGAGGCACATCCTATTATGTATTTATCCAGAAAGTTGGTGGCAAGAGAGACAAATTATTCAAACATTGAAAAAGAAACACTGGCAGTTGTCTGGAGTACTGAAAGGGTGTGCAATTTGTTACTGAGTAAGAAATTTCTACTCAAGTTGGACCACAGATATAATATTTTTTCTTATAACAGCTGATTAACAAGTTTTTACAACAATTGATTTTTGGAGTATAGTTAATATTAATTATATTATTTTTTTTAATCAGTTCAAACCAAGCAAGGAGATAATACCAATAAGATACAAGGAGCTACTGGGAATGAAAGAATGAAAAGAATTTAGAAGAAACTGGAAACCTAGTCCTATACAGGAAACAAGAGATAAACATCTATTCCTGTTAAAAAAAACAGGGAGAAGTGTGAACTGAGTAATAGGCAAACCTATGTTTTCTGCATCCTCAATAATGTGTTCATGTTTCTGCACATATTACACACAAATGATAGTGAATTCACATTCAAGGACACGTGTGAATCTGTAATACTTGTACAAATGAACAGCCTTCCTTCAAAGACAAAAACCAATAAGAGGAGAAAGAAAAAAGGAAACAGTTAATATAAGCACAGTGCAGTTTTTGTAAAAGAATGTTAGAAAACTTACAGAATATGGTATTTTCTTTTTAAATTCTGTCATATTTCCTTCTTTTTTTTCTCTTATAATATCCAAAATGTGGTAGAGGTTAGCACAGAGAAAAGCCAAGTCCATACTTAAACACTTTAGTTAAATTATTTTCTAGCTGGTTATAATCAGGTTATGATTTGAGGACAGAATGCTCTAAATAAGTAAACAAAAATTATGGTCATTGACGATTTCCAGTGGGTTAAAGGTTTGAAAAGTTCAGTGAGAATTTTTAGCAATTTCAAAACAAAACTCTTTTACAGGCAACTATCAGTAGAATGGTTATTAGATTTGAAGAGTGTTTAATATCACAATACAAATTCTAGCAGGTTTTGTATAACAGAAAAAGAAACTAAAAAACATTATTCAAGCTACAAAGTGAAAAAATATAATTAACATTTTCTTTTGTCTACTTAATATTTAATACTTTTCATTTTGTCATGTATAACGCATTACCATTTTTAAAAAAAGCCTTCATTTTAATGAGAGTATTCTCATGAAAATAAAAAGGTCTCAATTTCTTAAGAATAAAAATACAATAAATTCAAAGTTTATTAGTATTACTAAGTTTTTTTTCTTTAGATCCCCACCTTCATTTTCAACATACATGTGGTAAATAATCATCTGTGCTTCTTAAGAATGCCATATATTCAACAGCATTTTGAAAACTTTTTAAAATGAAACAAAAAGATTTATTGTTGTCTTACTCTCTCTTTTAGCAATGTGTTCTATTCTTACTCTGTGATCACAAAATCCTCTTGACTTAGGCATTTCCTCTGTGTTTCCATTTCTAGTAAAATTATTTCTTTTTACAGCGACAAGCTCTTTTTTATTTCCTACAGTAGTTACAGTTTTTGACTGATTGATTGACTTATCAACCCTTTTTTGTCTATTGAAATATTCAAATCCAAAAAGTAACCTCAGTCGCATAATATCCCAGTTTGTTAACCAAGCCTATAAACATTACACACACACATGTTTAGTGCAACTATTTCAGTTATTACAATAATAATGCATGTACATGAAAAGCTACTCTCACTCAAAGTTATCTGTCAGCATTTTTATGGGAGTTTTATACTGACTTCTTTTCACACACTGACCTTTTCTATAGTCTATTTAATCATGACAAAATTGACAAGTTATAACAAGGCTTATTAGTTTTTTTTTCTTTTAACTCTTTACTTTTTACTTACCTATTATTAAATGTGGCAGGAAAACAGATAACTAGACATCTATATAGTGGATAAAAGGCAAGTACTGAAATCATTTCACTTGAAAAAAGAAATACATATATAAGAAATAATTTATTATAATCTATTATCAATGGAACAATAGGCTAGTGGATTAAAATTTGTAAATTTAGTTATATAATAATTAGGAGTTCAGTGTATAGTGTGTACTCAAATTCAGTGGGAACAGGGTGAACACTAAGCAGTACTAAATAAGAACTAGACATGGTATCCCTAGACAGGGTCAGTGGAATGAGAACAATCTACCATATAGATTAAATAAAGGGCTCAGTTCAAAATTCCTTCAAGATTACTCAGATCAACAAGCTGGAGGCTGAAGGGCACAACAGCCAAAATTTTGTGATAATAACAACAAAGACACAAACAATCGTCCACATGCAAATAATGTAAATAATTTACATGTGATCAGATATTTAGCAAGCTTTATGAATGTTGAGCGAGACCCTCATCAGGAATCAAAACTATATTAAAATCTTGGGTAATTAATAAATCTTCTATTGTGAAATCATCACATTTTTAATCCTACTATTTACTAAGATCACATTTAGATTTACCTCTTATCAACAAATCAATATTAAATAGAAAAGTATTTTTCTCTTGATTTGGAAATGCTAAAAATAGATTTTAAACATGTTATTGTTCATGCTATTTTTTGATATGAAAATCTGTTGTAAGGAGACATTAATGGAGTATGTTATTGCAAAAGTATGCTAAATATAGCATTTTTTTTATCTGTGTTCAAAATAAAGTTTTTCTGTAAATGACAAATTAGCACATCACATACTTTTCTTTTATTCCATACTAGCAGCATGGCCCGGCGTTGCCCATGCTTGATTCAAAAATTGTACGACTCATACAGCAATCACTATCACTTGACTTAAAATATTTTTGCCCTTCCTTGCCTTTAAAGGAGTGCCCTTTGCTGTGCTGATGTTGCAACATGCTTTACTTCTTGCCTATCTCACACTGCGAATTTTTTCTAAGCTCTATACTAAACATTAAATCTGTTACAAAAAAAGAACTAAGCAAAATGAACACAAAACGATCAGCTTTAAAAAAGGACTCGTAACTGGAAAAACTGAATGAAAAAAGAATGTTAACAACAAATACTTTTTCACACCCAACCCAGTTCTGCAGAATCAGAATCAACGTTGAGTTTAAGCAAGCGAATGAGCCAATTGGAGTAAAGTGCCATGGAGATTTAAACTTTTCCCACTTGTAACGAATGCAGCTATCGATTTTTTTTTTTTTTTTGAATGCTAGCATGCTAGTTAACATTTGTGGCAGCCAGCTATAGGCTCTCACTCTGGCCAGTAGAAAATGGCCTCAAGCTACATGAAAAGTGCTGTAGAAGCATGAAAAAATTGATTATTTCCACTATCAATGGGAGTTGGGAAATGCAAAGTCGGTCTTGGCCTTCCCGCTAACTTGGAGCATGTGCATGTAAATTTTGGTGCAAATCCATCAAAAATTATGGCCGTGTATTCATTACACACACATGCACACACATCCTGCCTTTTATAGATAGAGATACTGAAGCTCCAGATATCAGAAATTTCTAACTAGACTGTCCATCTTAAAAACACACATGTCAGCATAGTCATAAATCTGAATTTCAGTATTCTCTTTGTGTGTCCTTGGCATTTTGACTTTATTTTACATATTTTCTTATTATAATCATGCCTCATAATGCCTATAGAAACCTGATGTATAAATTAATAACATTCAGGCATCAATCTGAAAATCTGATTGATTTTATTGAATTGTTATCTTTTGCTTAGAAGTGTTTGGATTTGGTAATGTTTATGCATTAATCTGTTTTTCTACATTTATTTCTTGTGAGTCTTTTACAACAAATTCCTTACAAGTTAAAAACAATTATTCTATAATTTTTCTGCCAGGAAATAACGCAGTAATTTTTTTTTCCTCATTCAGAACAATAAGATGCAACATGCATATCATACTTGTAGGAATTCACAATAACAAGAATTATCTTGATTCTTGTCATGCAAAAACATTCATTTGACTCAGGTGAGAAGTGTGGGTTTCCTTCTAGCATCTACTTGAGACAGCTTCATGATTGGCATTTGTTTTGCATCTACTTATCATTTGATTCAAGATGAAACAAATGTCCTTCATGCAGAATTGGTCATAACATTTGTTAGCAGAAATTGCAACTGGTAATTACTAGAAATGATGTTCATTATCAAATTTCAGATGAAATGGGAGATGGTGTTTCATGTTAAGGGCATTAATCATTTACAAATCTATCATTATTATTATTATTATTAAAACATCTTTCTAGTTTGAATGTTATATAGAACAATAGAACTACTAAAATTACTGAAAAGAGAGTAGGAAGAGAGAAAGAAGGGAGAATAAAATCTACATGCTCAGTAATTAGCAGTTTTCATTTATATTGTATTTGTATGCAGTGATAATCGATGCAATTTTTATAGTTCTTTTCATTACCAAATTTTTATTGATCTTTTGAAAATATAAACCTTTTTGATATGAAATACAAAAGATCATTACTGTTTGCTTTTGTGTTCCCATTTAAGCAATTGGTTAAAATTTGCTCTATAAGCCACCACTTTCTACTTTGTACAGATTTTAATTAATTTATCAAAAAGTAATATAACTGAATTAGTTTGCAATTTTAATATTTCTGTAAATCTATATATGTAGTATATGATTACATAACAGAATAAGAATTTGTGGGAATGGAACTTATATTTTCCATTGGCCTTTTACAAAAAGGTGTTCTTATCCTCTAAACTATACAAATGAATCAACACCTTTTAGTCAGTTGCGTTTTAAAGAACAATTCTAAACAGAATATTGTGTATAACTGTTTCACTTCCATTGCAAACTACTTTATAACTTTATTCTTAGTCTTTTTGTGGATATAGAAATAAATTAGAAGTGCAAACTAATTTCATCTCATTGCTTTGATGTGTTACTCAATTAAAATTTCTTGCAGCTGATAATACAAAATAAACATTGATCTATTAGTTTTATTTTACAATATCATTTAACTTTTATTTCAATTTATGAATTATCTTTAGGTGTTATTGTTAACATCATAGTTTCTTTATATATGTCAGGAATTTTTCATCTTTTTCTTTAGAAATGTTATTGACTTTGAGCTATTATATATTATGTACATTGACTCTAGTTTGATTTCTAGGCAATTTATACATGTATAAGACTATGTAAGATCTCCTTTACACACACACACACACACAGTACCATGCAAAGTCTTTACCCATTTTAAACTATTGTAAATTTCTAATTATTTGCTATCTTATAAGTGGATGTTTTATATTTTGCTGTCTACAGATAGTAACTTTAGTCATATTGGAGTCATGTTCACATATATCATTTGTTAGGAAGTATTCTAAATGAGCATGGAAGATGTGAAAAAAGCTGCCAAAATGGCTGTGCAAAAAATAAACCAAGTCAGATTCTGTGTTTTAAAACAGAAAAGTAATGATAATTCATTATTTCATGTTGATTTTAAGAAGTAATGCATATTGTTTATATTTTGTGTGCCTTCATGTAGATGAATAATTGCTTCAATGCATCTGGGATTGGATGTTTACAAATCTTACACCATCTTCACAGGTACTAGATATAATTCCCTGTGTTTGGTCTCCCACAACTCAAGATTTTCTAGATTTTTCTGATGAATTCTACTAATTAGTTCTGTCAACATTTGATCCGTAATTTAAGTCAAGGCTCTAATCTGGCCAATCTTTCAATACAGTGATGCATTCATCAGTCAGTTTCTGTTGTATTGCATGCAATCTGTGATTTGGAGCTCCTATATATATATATATATATATATATAACAACTGGTGACTAAAAGAAATAATGGCCACAGTTAAAATAAATCCCTGAAGACTACAAAAACTTAAATTTTATCTTCAATGTAAGATGCTGAGATTTTACATAAGATCTAATATTTTAGAAGAGTCAACTAAATGAACAAATTGTTGGATATCTTATTATTTGCAACACATAGTATTTATAGTTTAGTATTTTTTCTAATGTTCAAAAATCTATAAAAATCTACTACTACCACTGCTTTTGTTTAATGAATGACTAAATATTAGTGAGGAGATGCAGATGGTTTGGCAGTTAACAGTACAAAGAATGAAATTTGCAAACAGAGTTCAAACATTAGCTGGGACAGTTTGCATTCACTTTGCACTAATACCTTTGGGTTAGACAGAAATTCATTAACCCCACCATCACAAGTTATAGGTAATTGGTATAGTTGGAATGCTTTAAGCTTGTAAAGCAGTCTATCTTGTGCATATAGCCCCCAAGCTTCATAAAGATTCAGTTGCTATATCAGCTTTATAGCATCATCCTTTGGTGTAGTTGTGACCTTGTGCACATCCAAGTTTCTGCAGGAATGAATATGAAATGAACACTACTGAATTTAAAAAAACACATTTGAACTATGATGGATATCTAAATAATGTGGTTCAAAATATCTTGGAAAATACACAAAACTTTAGCTTTTAATTAACATTTTAGAAATTTATAAAAGTATCTTTCATTATTTTTACACAGACATACATTACAAATTTTACAAGTTAAGGAACCTTTGATTACTAAATAATTATCTGCTCATGAAAGATTTCTAAACAAAATATTTCTTACTATAATGGATATTGAATATTATGTGAATTTTTGAAAGCCTTTTAAAATTAAAACATTTTAAGTTAATCTGTTGCAAAATAATAAATTTGGGATATAAAATAATGATTTTCATCTAAATTAATATTTTATTTGCTATCCCCTCCTTCCCAATTTTATTTCAATATTCTATAAAACAATCAGTTTAAGGTTTCTTCTACTTATTAAAGGAGAATCAGAGATTCAACTTTTTCTGAAAAGTTTTATCTGTCATGTTAATCTTTTATCCAAAAAAACATAACCAAAAAATGGCCTGAAGATCACCTAATGAAAACTGTTTGATAAAAATTAAAATAAAATGATAATAATATGAAAATACTTGGAACAGGCCAGAGTCTGAACTTCTTCACTATACAACCAACAACAAAGTGGCTAATGAGTTGGAGAAGTTTATCTTTGCCAAGATAACATTCCTGGATACGATTCTCATTCAACCTTCTTATCTAAATTCATGGTCATTAATTTTGAATTGTCGTGATTATTTAGCTATCTTACTTTTTATTGATCCCACTGTTGACACCTGTTACAAGTAAATTTGTTTTATAAAGAAAAACCTTTGTACACAGAAGTTTTTAATATGATCTAAACAAAAAAAAATCTTTGTCAAATATTAAAGAAATATAAAAATCTTTTGTTCTCATGTTTCTGTAACTTAGATCTATGTATTTTGTAGTATATCTCTTAGTGGCAGGAATGAGAGACTTTCAATGATTATTATTTGTTGGTTCCAATTTCTGGGAATGATCACTAAGAACATCTCCATTCCAAAGTCCACAGATGCATGCTCAGATTTTCTTCTGAAGCAATAAAAATGGACCACTTCTCAGTCTCATCCTCCATATGTTTGTTCTTTCGTGTTTTGAAGTCAGAATGCTATAACAACTTAACTGTATCCATTATGCATGTGAACAGAATTCTTACTTTGCAAACTTTTTGCCTTATTACTGCTGCTTTATCTAGTTTTGATGTGCATATATATATATATATATATATATATATATATATATATATATATATATTGTTTGCTTAGTATTATTTTATCCTGTTCTTTTTCTTCCTTTTTATTATTATTTATTGAGAACTTTGTCTATTCCACTTGTTGAGATTTTGGTCGATTACACTTAACCATGGACAAATACTCCATATTTAAAATATGTACATAGTCCAAAGTTTGTTGTATAGAACATTTACAACATTTGAGCCAATGGCAAAGAACATGCTCTTTATTATGTTTTGCTATTTATCCATGTAGACTCTTTATAGAGCAAAGGGTCACAATCACAACAAATAATGTTACAGTGGTTTCAGTAGTAAGTTAATTTTTATGGGTCCACAAATGTCCAATATTGACTGTCTTATAGGATGAAAGGACTACAACTGGTTTACCATTTATCCATATTGGTGGGGAAGGGAGAAGTGAATTTATGCCTTACCCAAGATCATTAGGCCAAAATGAATACAAACTTTCCTATCCAGAGTTTGAACTCAGTTTGCCAATTTCATTCTCTGTGCCACTTCCCACTTTTTTTTTCTTTTTTTTTTTAATAAATTTTCATAAATTATTTTACAATTAGCAAAAACACGTTTTAGGATATTGTGAAAATTTTAGATCTTAACTATTTTGAACATAAAAATATAAAAAAAAGTAAAATTTAGAAGCGCCCAAATCCAAGTCAAATTGACCCCTTCACAACTAAACCTTATCATATATCAACTTACTGCAAATTGTACTAATTCTCTGTTAGCCTTTTAGAATTTCAGTTAAACATTTTTATTTGATCTGATTTTATGTGCTTTATATGAATTCATTGGCTGTAGAAATCTATGGATTAGGTAAATTCTTTAGGGATTACTTTTTGGCTATGACGTGTTTTTTTTTTTAAGTCTAAGTAAAAGATATCTTGAAATATTATAAACATTATTTTTCTGATAAACTGCATAGAATTTCTTTCTGGATTGAACATTAACAAAGATAGTTTGACATAATTTCACATTTGTATTTATAAACAGTATGACAGCTTTTGTAATTTAATAACATGTCTCTGAGAATTTGCATTTGATGGACATCTAAGATATATAACTGGACTTCAGCTCTTGTAATCTCTAAAACTTGGAAATGTCTTTATGAAAATGTTTCATTAATTTTGGGACAATTATGAAATCTTTTTTGTTACTATTTTGCTTTTTGCCCAAGAACCTCTTAAAAGGATGATGACTAAAGTAGACAATATATTTTAATGGTCTATGACAAGTAGAGTTAACAGAATATATATAGGTATCTCCACTAATTCAATATATGTAAAGTTTAAAATGAATTTTAAAAATGAGAAGACTTTCTTGAAGCTTTTATTTTAGCTTTAATTGAAAGCTAAATGATTTAAAATTTACTATTTTCAGTAGGCAAAATACTCTGTGGTGTATTTCAAACAGAAACTATATTGATTGGAATCATTTTTTTTCTTGTAAAATCATTGGAAATCTGCCATTTTGACACATTTTTAAACAAAAGTTAGTTCTCACTATTAAAAATCTTGCAAAAATAAAAAATATATATCTGAAACATCATTTGAGGAAAATAAGCAAATTTAAAGTTAAATTAATCTGATTTGAAAAAATATTACTTACTTATCGCATAAAATGTTGTATAAAAGCATTTCTTAACCACAGAGTCTTGTTTTCCTGATATTTTAATTGATTTATTGACAACTGATTGACTGCTGAACATGTTCATAGTTAAGTATGGTGGAGCAGACAATAAAGTTTATAAAGGGTACAACCCTTAAAACACATGATCTTTTAATGATAGATTTATCATCCATACTTCAGAAATTCTGCAGGTATATAAACATACAAAAACAAATCGAAATTCTTTTAAAAATATTCAGTTATCTGATTGTAATAAGCTTTATAATATATGATTAGTAAATATAGTTTTAATTAATAACAATATTTCCTAAGATCTTGTTATCACATTGAAACTGAATTTTAAAAAATTTAAAAACTTTATAAATTATTCAATTTAAAATTGTAAAAAATGAAAAAAAAAAATTTTTTTCCTCAGACAATATTTTCTTCAATATAATTATTTTTTCAAAACATCAATTAAAACCTTCTCTAATTAAATAATGTCTTAGTTTTATTGTGTGTTTTTTTTTTTCAATTCAGAACAGATTTTTCGGTAAGACAGGGTCCAATTTTGCAAAAAATAAAATTAAGTCAAACAATTGTACTTTTAACTAATATAGTCACTAAAAATTATCATGTTGAATTTCTCAAGTTTTCATAAAATTAAAAAAGGGTGAAACACCGGTAAAAAAAAATACTTTTACCAAGATTTTCTAATAAAAAAAATTCAAAAATGATTTCACTTATCTGTAAGTAGGTCCTGAAAATTTAATTAAAATCTAACAATTATTTGATTTTTGCAGGAATTTCCAAATTAATGTGCCTGTCACCACAAAAAAAGATGCTAAAATTTGCTATGCTAAAAGTTAGTACAAATGTTGATACAAGAAAAACAAGTTTTTTAATCAAAATTTTGAATGTTCTAAAAAGGATTAAAAAATTTTAATTAAATATTTAAACAATACTTTGATCCTCCTCTTAATAATAACAAAGATTTTGATGATGAAACTATGTTTTCATTACATTTGGAGCATGTTTTCCTCACAGCATCTTGATTTTTTAGTGATTTTGTGGAGATACCTACATATATGCATACATATTAGATAAAGAAAAAACTGAAAGAGAGAATTTTTAAACAAGAATGGAATTTCACTTACACAAATGTAAGTTGAAATCTCTAAAATGAAAACAAAAATATTAAATCTGAATTGCCATGTATTTGAATATGAAAATGAAATATTTTTGACTTGATAATTGGACAACTGGTTTCTCTGACCAATTATATTATTTTTGTCAACGTGATCATTATGGTAGAAAAGTACAATTCCAAAATGTGCTCAAACTTTCCGTGTAATAGAAAATCTTATTTTTCTTTTTTAAATTCTGGCTTGCTGCCTTGTGATAATATATGCCAAGAATAATTTCATTGTTGTGAATCAGGACTGAATCAAAATTAATTTATAATGAAACTTACATTATGTGTCACCTGGCAAGGAACATTATTAGCCACAGCATTCTTGTACTTTATAATGTTATTTAACACAAAAACTCAGAAATTGTTTTTCGTCTTTCATGAAATTTTGTGAATTTTTTTCATTTTGTAAAATCTTTTGATTTTACAAAATGAAAAGCTACAATAAAAAATTGACATTGAGTTCAAAAGTTCTTACATTTTGCATGGAACATTGGGGTGGACAAGTTACACAATCACACTAAAGTAATATATATGTAAGTACCTCCACTAATTCTTACTTCTGGGTGATGAATTATTCTCCACACTGCAACCCTTATCCCACAGACAAAATGTTGCTAGCCTCTCTCTACTACATCACTCTTACCATGGCTGATTTTTGATTGAGTTCCACCAGCTCAGATGCTCAGAACTAGGACCTGCCATGCCAAGTTCATGGTAGCAAACCATCCCTGCATTCCCTTTGTGTTCCTTTAATAAGGAACAAAGTTTCACTCAGATAGCTTCTTCCTCAAAACTGTTACTTTATGGAACAAACTTCCGAGAGTATGGTTCCCTGATAACTACAATCTTGATTTCTTTAAGTCTAGGGTCAGCTGATGTTTATCCTACATGTCCTCACAATATGCTTTTCTTAATTCTGCCTTCCCCCTCCCTTACAGCAATCTCACTCGGTAACCCTCTGTTTTAAGTGGACCTTGTATTGGGTAAAAATATAAAAGAAAAGAAAGAAAACCAAGATTCAAACAAATATAAATTCACTCAAAACAACAAATACAGTTTTATCATTTATATCTACCAGCATGTGTCTTATATCTTGCCTGACTTAGAATTTCTTGCCTATTGGACACCTCTAATTTACATATACAATTTAAAAAGATCAAATTTTTAAAAATTACTGTTTTGTTATTCATTTCTGATTTGTGATCTTTATAAATAAATGATTGTTTGATCAATAGCTTTTATAACATAGTATATTTTGAAACAAATATAAATTATAATACTATAATCTGCTGTATATGAAATATAGGACTACCAAAATGTCTAAACCTATTAAATTACTTTAATTACAACAATTTTACTAACAAAATTTCAGAAATCTCTCCAAGAATAGCACAGTGGAATAAAGGAAAGGGACTTGGTCAGTACAATGCTAAGTATCATTGCTAATCATAGTTAAAAGACAACTGTTATTTCTGTTCTATTTTCATTTCAATCTCTATTCATTAACTTTATTATTACAAGCAGATGAAAGAAAAATAATTAAGTGGGGGGTGGCATTATTTGTTCCAGGTGTTTCAACACAACATATATTGGATAGAATTTCCACTGCTTTTATTTGAACCAAAATCAACCAATACAAATTAAACCTACTTATTTTCTTCACACAGTTAACATTACTAAAGTTGTTTGTTATGACATTATTATCACTACTACTACTACTACTAGCATGTTATAAGAAATGATCTTGGCAGAGTTTGTATTCTCACTATGTGTAATGTACTCTACACATATATGTCAAAAACAGAAAATGAAAATCAACGCTTATTTTTTTATTCTTTAGTCTTTTCAATGTCCTTGCTACTACAATCCTCAAAATGCATCTATTTTTGACATGCAATTCTGAAGTTTTATCTATTTGGTTTCATTTGTTATTAATCTTGATCTACAAGTCCTATTTTGTTTTCTGTCCCTGATTTGAATTTGTCACACACCTCTGATTGTAACACATTGTAAGTAGGTTATACTCCTTTTACCACCAGTCTTCATAAAAGGCACAAATAATGACAAATGTGGTGGAGACATACCTCACTGAAACAAGAGAAGGCAAATTGTCTGTACATGCGCTTGTAGACATCATAGACTTGTGAGGTGAACTCCGGCAAATCAATATTGAAGTGACACAGTGCATGGGTTATTGGCGAGAATGAGGCTAACACAAGCAAGAGATCTCGGTTACTTGCCTGAGACTGAGGAAGGATAAAGAGCTGACTTTTTGTTTCACAGCAGTTTTGTTATTTGAGACTGGTGATACCTGTCTTCCAGAGAAAGAGCAATAATACTGTTATTTATAGTGTGCAGGAAACAGAGTCCCGAGCAAAGTGTTGTTCCAGTTTCTGCATTAGCTGTCAGCGGGGACAAATTTGAGTGGAAATTTACTTTTCTTACCACCCAATTTTGGTTTAAATCACACAAGTTATTTCAGCAAATATCACACTTCTCATACTGGATAGAAAGGCCTTTGATGTCCGCCTGATTCTGGAATTTAGTGGCACTGCAACTGATATGCCAATTGTTGAGTGGATAGAAAACATAGAATTGGTTTGCGAACTCTCTGCTATGGATAAGATCAAGCGTGTTGTACCACTGTGACTCCAAGGTGGTGCTCTTGCTGTATACAGGCAGCTCAGTAAGGAGCAGAAAGCCAATGCGGAGCAAATTAAATGGGTCCCTCATGACTGTGTACGCAACAGATGCATACAATCAATTCTCGGCAACTTCGCAACTTTGAGATGGTGGATGAGTTTCTGGCTGAATTGCATCACTTAGCTTGGCTGGTTGAGGGATCATTACCCGCACGATGGATGACGTGTGCATTTATTTCAGGGTTGCCACAACATGAAGCAACTTCTTTGTGCTTTGTCCAAGATGGATACTATGACTGTGGAGCAGATACTGACCCAAGCATGGGTCATCATGACTGATGAGGAAAAATACAGGGAATCGGTCATTGCATCTACTGACCAAACACATTTGGATTCAAAGGTGCTCCCTGTTGATTCATGCAGCAAGGCATTCGTTTGCTACAAGTACTCTGGGCCCAACCATATGGCAAAGTATTGTATGCAAGGATGCAAAGAGAGATCAGATGGTCAAATGTGAAAGTTTCACTGCAAAATATGATGCTTTAGGTGCAATAAACTTGGGCACATGTCATCAGAGTGCCAGAGAAATGCCAAAGGGGAGGAGACATCAGTTCCAGTCTTCTCCCTGAGCAAGTGAAAACCAAGAAATTGCCCACTGTAAAAGTATTTGTAGGTGGATGAGAGTGCACAGCTTTAGTAGATTCTGAGTGCTCACAGACACTGGTGAGCAAAGCTGCATGTCGCTATTAGAGACAAAAAGGAGTGGGGGTGCTGACAGCCGATGGGAGAACTTTGAAGTGTTGGGGGTACAGCAGAATCAGGTTGAGAGTTGGGCAGGTTCAGCCCATGAATGTTGAGGTTTTAGTTGTGGATAAATGATTGTTGTGTTTTGACCTGCTTCTTGGGATCAACACAATCAAAGAGCTAGGAGGTGTTCACCTAACTAAATTGGATGAAGCACATTTTGGAGACTTGAAAGGATGCACCACCATTTCGATCAATGACCCCGACTTCAGTGTGACATTCAATCAGAGCCAAAAAGTGTGAACTGCATCATGGAAATGGGCGAGTGGTCACTTGCCCAGTGAGCTGACGAATAGTGTACAAGAGTACACTGTGCTCGACCATTCCTGGGATGCATACAAGAAAGAACTCTTACTATGGCAGCATAATGGCTGGTTGGTGCCATACCCTGAGGAGGAACTTAGCCCACCCAAGGGTCTGATTCCCTTGTAGCGGTCATGCATGAGCACAAGCAAAAGGTTCGGCCAGTACTCGACTACCAAGAATTAAACAGATTTGTGAATGCATTTACTGCCAATGCAGAAGTGTGCATGCAAAAGCTTAGAGAGTGGCAGCAACAAGAAGTTGATGTGTTGCTCTTAGATCTGCAAAATATTTACCTGCAAATCCACACTGACAAAGCAGTGTGGTCATTTTAAACGGTCATTTTCAAGGACAAGTGGTTCTGCCTTACACAATTGAAATTTGGGCTAAATGTGGTGGCACTTGTCATGAAATCCGTCGTCGATGCAATAACATCCGAAGATCATGCAATCAAGTGTGTCATGTCGGCCCTATGTTGACAACATTTTCATCAATGAGAACCTTGTTTCTGCAGCACACGTATGACAACATTTTTTACATTATGGCCTAGTCTGTAAAGACCCAGAACAGTCGAGAGATGGAACTAGGGTCCTCAGCCTGCAGATCTGAGAGAACGGCACCCTCCAATGGAAGTGGGGAGGCCAGGTCCCAGAAGTTCCAAACATGTTGACTCATTGACATACATTTTCCCTTTGCAGGAAACTTGTGAGTCATTTCTCTGTGTGTGGCTGGCTTATGATGGTAACTGCATTCATCAAGTGCCAAGAGTTGGGACGACAAAGTCAGAGATGCCTATGTCTCATGCTGGCGGAAACAATGACCAGAGTACATGAAATGGACTCTGTTGGGGGAGACTGGAGTATGGATGGCAATGAAATGAAGGTTAGGGTGGATGCAAGTTCTTTGGCCATGGAAGTGGCATTAGAAGAAAATGGAAGCATTATTGAAGATAACTGTTGGTTGCGTCCAACCAATGATGCCAGGCATATCAATCTGGATGAACTAGATGCAGCACTCAAAGACATCAATTTAGTTCTTCAATGGCAGGCCACCATGTTGCATTTGGTCACTGATTCAGCATGTGTGTATCAATGGCAAGGGAAGGCGTGTGTGAAAACGAAGGCAGCTGGTGAAATGCTCATGTGATGGTGTTTGGGAACAGTGCAGGCATTGGCAGAAGAGTATGGATTGACTATAGATGTAACACTAGTGAAATCCTGTAAAAATCATGCAGATTGTCTCACCAGAGTGCCACAAAGGTGGTTGGATCTACATAAGGAGGGAGGAGAACTGACAATGGAAAGTTGCACCACAATGGGGAGCCAACTGAATGAGAGTCAGGTGATTGACATCCACCACCAAAGTGGACATCCAAGTGTGAAACAGACATTATATTTTGCTAGATCTATCGACCCTCTGGTGTCTAAGGAAATCATAAGATCAGTTGTCAATACATAAGATCAATTGTCTGTACATGTGCTTGTAGATATCATAGACTTGCAAGGCAAATCAATTTTGAAGTGACACAGTGCATGCATTATCGGCAAGATCGAGGCTAACACAAGGGAGAGATCTCAGTTTCTTGCCCGAGACTGAGGAATGATAAAAAGAGCTGACATTTTGTTTCACAGCAGTTTTGTTCTTTGAGACTGAAGGTTATACCCATGTTCCAGAGAAAAAGCATTAGTACTGTTGTTTACAGTGTGCAGGAAACACAGTCCAGTTTTCTGCATTAGCTGTCAGTGGGAACAGATTTGAGTGGAAATTTATTTTTCCTGCTACCCAATTTTCGTTTAAATCACACAACAAAACACCAAAGGAAAATGTTATTTATTAGCATTTTAAATCATGAAAAATTTGACAGAAGTTCAGTTATTTAATGTAGGCATTTGATACATTTCTCTTTATAATATAGAACACAACACCTGATTGCAATTTTAATATCAGCTTTTCAAAAATACCTATGTAATTTCAATTTTAACCACATATATTAAAGAACATTCTAACCTGTAATGAGGAGCTGCTGTCTAAAGCATAGAACTCCAGTGTCCAAGAAAATTGCACATTATGATTCTTAGTCTAGAGGGAGCACTGAAACCTCAAGGACATATTGTCATAACTTAATTCATATTGTATTACTTTTAAGAGCCATTACATTTTTAAAACTTGATCTATATATTTGGGTTATAGAATAGTTTTAAAACTGTAATTGGCATTTTGAAACTTTTTATTTTCTTTGAATAGAAATTCACTTTTACATATTTTAATTATTTTTTTTATTGGATTGGAACAAATGTTTGTTGCATTTTTTAATAGTCGACATTTGAATATGTGATTTTGTTTCACATATGATTTAAATTTATAATATATATATACATATTCTGAAAGGTGACATTTCAATATATCTTTCATGTGTGGATTTTAAATGTTTTCATGTTAAAAGTGAAAATGGAAAAAAATCAAAATGCATTTTCATTATTTAATGCTCTTTTATTTTTGAAAATGCAAAAACATTGTACAAATAATAAAAAAGATATGTGCTATTTATGGAGATGATGCCATAGCTGAGAGTACTGTTCCTAAGTGGTTCACTTGGTTCAGAAGTGAAAAATTTTGATCTGGAAGACTGAGAATATTTTAGCAGACCTGCAATACTTGATGACAACTAAATGGAAATGTTGATTAATAATAATCCAGGTTGTTTGACACAGAACATTGCAGAGATCCTCCATATATCTCATTGTTACATAGCATTGCATTCCATACATATAGAATGCCAGGTTATAAGACACTTGAAAAGACTGGATATGTAAATTGCTATGTTTGGGTGTCTCATAATTTAATGGAAAATATTTAATGGATTACATTTGCATCTGCAATTCTCTGCTCACATGCAACAAAAAGTATCCTTTTTCAAAGGAATGATTAAAAGCAGTAAAAAATGAAATGCTTAAAACAATGTAAAACATTAAATAGAACACATCTCCATCTGCAATTGTTAGCTCAAATACAACATAAATTAACCATTTTTGACAACAATCACAGACAATGAACAATGAATTGTTTACAACAATGTGGAGTGAAGAAGATTCAAGGGGAAAATAAAATAATCATTGTTAACCACTCCAAAAGCTGTTTTGCATTTAAAGAAAATGATGCTGAATATTTGGTTGGATTGGAATGGCATTCGTGATTATGAGCGCTTTCCAGAAAATCAAACATTGAATTCAGATGAGTGTTTTTCCTAATTGGACTGATTAAAGGCAGCAATCGATGAAAAGCATCCAGAATTGGCCATTCAGAAGAGTGTTGTCTTCTATCAGGACAACACCAGACCTCATGTTTATTTTCAGACAGCAGAAATTGGTACAGCTAGGCAGGGATGTCCTGCTATACCCACCATACTCACCTGACCTTCTGACTATCTTTTATTTTGATCCTTATAAAAATGATGTATGAAAATGCCAAGTTCTAGGAGATTGGAATCATGGCACTGCCACAAAGATGATGAAATGTATAACAACATGGTGTATATATGGTTGAATAAATCTGTGTACAAATATCTAAATATTAACTTTGAAATTCACTTAAAAATGCTAGAAACTTTTCTCCTAACCCAAATCAATAGCATGTTCAAGTTTCATCAACAACATATTATTGCTTTTCTCAGGAAAATATAATAATACCATAAATTATAAACAGTATGTAATATTTAACATTGGCATATTACAGATAAATGAGTAGATATATTCTACTTCCTTACGTCATTCTAAAAATGTTTAAATCTTCATTTAGCAAATAATCCATAAATAATTCAGTTGTTCATAATTTATGGAGATAAGAAATTATTTGGAATGCTAATTTTTCTATAAGAATGGATTTATTTTAATTAACAGCCTTGGGTATTATGTTGACTAGGTAAACAAAAAAAAAGATTTTATAGCTTTGCTATTTGGAATGAATTGATAATATCTCTTTGTTATTTTGTTCTATCAAGAGATTTAATTGCTCATTTAATCATGGTTAATAGAGCCTCTACTTCCCAGGACTTAAACCCACTCCAATGCATATTTTTCATTTATTTTTGCAGTATCTTCCCAATA
This sequence comes from Acanthosepion lycidas, assembly GCA_963932145.1. Taxonomy (NCBI): domain Eukaryota; kingdom Metazoa; phylum Mollusca; class Cephalopoda; order Sepiida; family Sepiidae; genus Acanthosepion; species Acanthosepion lycidas. The sequence goes on along the minus strand of OZ010578.1, from coordinate 133,579,482 downwards.
AATTCTTTCTGTCTGGTTGCCATATTATCAAAATATAAGAAAGTCTTGAATTCATTTAAAGAGTATTTTGGACGATTGAACTTCTTTTTCTTTTTTTTGATGTTCCCATGATGTTTCAGCCAGTCCATCTCATAGTCATTATCAGGTGGAAAATTTAAACATTAACAGCAATGCTTATAAAATAAAAAAATAAATAAAAATCTCTCTTATGTAGTAATCACTCTTCATAAAATTATTAGACTTGAATGTTATAATAATAATATATATGATATAATGTAATATCATTTTCTTTTTATTAGGAACCAAATAATGTCAATATACAAAGATTTGATGTTTTATATACAAATGTTTGTAACAATACAACAATTAGAACATGTGTATGCCTTTGCTTCATGAACTAGCATCTGTTTATAATTGAATTGTACAGCGATTCCTGGGATTTATATAATATTTCAGAAAATGAGGGAAAAAAGCTACATTGAGCATCAATGTGATTATACGAATGAACATTTCAGAACATCATTTTATCTCCTGAGTGACTAATCAAATTATCAATCTTTGTGCAGTGGACAGTATACATTCTTTTACTGGTTGGTCATGAGTAAAGAGTTAAAGGGAAATTATTTTAATCATAATTTGTAAATATATCAGAAGAAACATCTACAAAGACATAAAGAGAAAGAGTTTATAGTATTCTTCACTAAACAGCATAATGACTGTAGGAAAAGAAGACAAGGAATGCCAACAATAATTTTGCCACAACTGACCATTCACTCAGTAGAATAGGAAAAGCAGAATAGTAATCACAGAAATAAATCTAGTGCTTGATGCTAAAAAATGTCAACAGACTTCAATCAGACATTATTATGGCAGTTGGTTACAAGCTAAATTTTCAATCTCAGTAGATATTATGAAACTCTGCTAAATCAAGCTTAATGAACTTTCACTTTTTTACCATGAATTAAAGAGAACTGAAGACTTCTGAAGCAGCCTGGTGTTCTTGGTGCTAATCCAAGAAATATTTGATCAAAATGAAAGAAAAAAGAATAGAAAAAATATCTGTATCAATTTGCTAAGAAAAACTTAAATTCTGATGAATTTCTTTTCTATTTACTCTATACATTCTGGATGTGGATGAATATAATTCTCTAAAACTTTCTTATAAAATTTGTGTTTGTGCTGAGTTTTTTAAATGTTTAGAATCCCATCACTACCTATTACCAAGACTAGAGGAAATTTTTGAGAATTTAAATGGTGGAAAATTTTTTCCAAAGCTGGATCTTTCTGAAGCATATTTGCAAATACAGGTTGAAGAAGAATGTTCAGAGTTAATAACTATAAATATGCACAAGGGATTGTATAAGTTCAACCGATTTCCATTTGGGATAAAAGTGGCTCCAATTATATTTCAACAAGCAATGGATACTATGCGTGCAGAATGTGATTTTACAGAAAAAAACTACAGCCAGATTGAAAAATAGGTGTTAGCAGTAATATTTGCAGTGAAAAAATATCACAAATTTATACACAGAAAGAGTTTTCATTTACAGACAGACCACAGACCTTTATTAGCAATTTATGGTTCAAAAAAAGAATTCCTACATGTACAGCAAATAGATTACAATGATGGAGTACCATCTTATTAAATTACAATTTCAGGATGGAATATCAACCACCCCAAAAATTAGGATATGCTGATGGTTTTCTCAAAAATACTGAACTATTTATGGAGACTGTTATTGCAGCATTAAAAAAGTAATAGAAATTAAAAATATATTATGAAATATATTATGCAATGTAGTATGCAAACTACCAGTTACCTTGGAAGAAATAAAAGTAAAAGTTGAATAAGACGTTTATTTTGAAAATAAAAAAATGACTAAAAGAAGTTAAGAAAAATAGACAATTTTTAGAATGCAACCCAGACTTGAACGCTTACTCACTATGTGACAGAGTACTGATGTTTCCACAAAGAGTAGTAATACCTATCAGATTACAAAAGCAGATATTAAATAAATTTCAATATCTGTCTATATCTCTAAGATAAGGTATTATGATTACTTGCATTATTTACATTATTCAGACTGTTATCCTCATCTTCATTACCATATTCACAACATTTTGACAGTTGTACACTCCAGCCTTTTTCAGGTGAATGGAATTTTGAACCAATCCCTTTTTTTTCGTCCAATACTAATATCTAATGTACTAATATCTCAAACAGAGCAGGAATTCAAGACATCCGCATACTGCAAACCAACATTCACCAGTCAATACCTCAAATTCAGCTCCCACCATCCATACAGTGTAAAGAAAGGGATCATTTGCTGCCTACATCATCGAGCATAAATCATAAGTTGTGACCCAGAAACATACAAACAAGAAATGGTTAGTATAAGCATTAACCTACAACGTAACAACTACCATGGGTACACAACAGCAGCTCCAGCAAACTGGGATAGAAGAGTACAAGAGGATCACAGCACTCAGAAAACAGCTTCAGTCTGCCTACCATATGTGAAGGGATTATCAGAGAAAATACAAAGGATCTGTGGTCCATATAACATCAGGACAACCTTCAAAAGTGGTTCAACACTCCGCACACACCTCTTCTGAGTAAGACCCCCACATAGAGGAGAACATGACTAAGGGCCGTATGTATGCCATCTCGTGCAGCTGTGGTAAGAAATACAAAGGAGAAACAGACCACCCTCTTAAGGTAAGACTACAAGAATATCGTAAAGCAGTAACACAAGGGGAAATAGAAAAATCAGATGTAGCTGACCACATATGGAAGGAAAAGGGGGATCACTTGGAGATGAGGCTGAAATAACAGAGAGCATCACTGGAAAATATGAAAACTTAAAGAATCAGCACATTTGTTAGGCCACAAAAATCTCCTGAGCTGACCAAGGATAGAAATGAATACAATGTGGAAACCAGTAATAAGGAGTGCTAGAGAAAAGCATTGAATCACGATACAAAAATTGCATTATAAGCTCTGGTAAAAAAATGAATTAATAATAATAAAAGAAAAATTGCAATATGAGCACTGGTAAAAAACAGTTAATGAGACATTAAGTTTATAAGTCCCAAAAATTCATGCACAGATGACTTCAAGGACACATGACCCAGTGGTTAAAGATGTTGGTTCGATCTAGTGACTAGACATTGAAAAATTAGTAAAAGCCTGCAGCTTTGGCAGCAAAATCACCTATCACGACATATACCTATCAAGGATAAATGGATCACATTATTTTGTGGTAGTGGCCTGAAATTTGTAAGTGCAAAAAACAACTTCCACGACTACAGTAAATTTTTTTTTTACTGTTTGCAAGATATGGCATTCCAGGTGACATAGTCCCAGATAATGGTACACAATTCACTGCTTATGAATTTAAAGAATTTTGTAAAATGTTCTTGATTGAACATATTACTACCTTACTGTATCACCCAAAGCTGAACAATTTGTGGATACTTTTAAGAGAACTTTGATAAAAGCAAGTAATGAAAAAGTGAGCAAAGAAGCACTAATAAAATTCTTGAGAGTATCACTCCAGATACCAATAGGCATGTCACTGAATTGATGTTCGCAAGAAAAATTAAATTGGTGTTTGAAAAGTTGTTACCAAGTCAAAAAAAAACAAAAACGAACAGATAACAAAAGAGATGACAAAATTTTCCAAAATTGTCGAAAAAGTGTTTTTCGGATATAAAAATGGGAAAAAAATGTGGGAAGACGATATATATGGTAAAAGGAAAAAAATGGGACCACAAAAGCCATTGAAATCAGTTAAAGAAATGGTTTACTGAAGAAATGACCGCAAGAAAAGGACCTATGCAGGTACTGTATGATATTTTTGATATACCAACACCCCAGAAATTTGTTGAACATACAAGTATGATTACAAGAAAAAGGAAACATGTGGAAAAACCTGAGGTTAACCCAAAATGAAAGAAATACAAAGTTCAGTACATGCCAAACTCGCCAGAAAGAGTAGGGGGTGAATATTAAGAACTAAAATAAAATAGTTACTAGTAAAAAAAATAAATCTCAAAGAGATGGATGTTGTGGAGTAAATAAGACACCCCCTGTAACACAAATGAACTAGGCAAGATGCCTTAAATAAAGAACTCAAAGTGAGTCAGAGGAAGTCCATTGAAGTCAGTCAGGGAGAAAGAATTGACAATGTCACAGCGAGTAGCCTAAGCAATACATATTATTATAACTACTAGGATTGAGTTATAACATTCTTAAATCTATCTATTCAAACCTTGCTACATTCTTCTGCTTTTCTTTTGATGAGTCCTGTGTTAAATTCTCTAAGCCTTCTTTCCTCATTATGTATCCTGACATTTTCAGATGCCTTTTTCTGATTATTAGTTTCTTTGTAGTTCCTATTTTTCCTTAGAACTTCCTTTATTTGTCACATGGTCTGTCCATGACATTCTCAGTATCTTGATTGCCACAAGTCTTTTCATTTTTACAACTGTCCAACTGCATAATAAACACTACATAGAAGTTCATCAATCTTTTCTTTATTTCTAATCACTTAATTCTACTATTTGGACTTTACAAAGTCAATAGGAAATCCAAAAGTCAGGATTAGAATATTTGTTTATTAAAGTACAGGACTAACTGGAAAGGAAAAGAATTCATTGTCTTGGTTTTAAGTTATCCCCAACCCCCATGTATAATAACAAGTGAATCTCATGAAAACCTGTTCATTGTGTTGCTCCGCTCCACTAATGAACAGTCTATTTTAAGACAGAGTGTTATAATTAAATATTTCCAATTAATGCATTTATTTAATTCATTTCTTTATTTTTTCTAAAAAATAAACTTGAGGAAGTACTTTCAATTTATATAATTTTACCATGTGTTTTACTTCTTAATGTTAGCATTTAAACTGAAGTGCAAACTGCAGCAAAATGTGGGGTTAGTTGTCAGTAAAAGACACGCCATAATACATAATCTTGTGGTTGTGTAATTATTCAAAAGCAAATACAAAGGAACCTGAATTTGGCTTGTTTTCATTTCTAGAAAATCTTTTGAAAGTAATTGGATGTAAAGTATCTTCCTTTTTGCAATTGGATCAGAAACTGGCCACTCATAGTACTCTATTAACTGTTTAATGATGAAAACTAGGATTAATAACCAGCCACTCCACAGCCTCCAAGCAACTTGTTTATGTTTCCATTTTGTTTAGTTATTTTACAATGCTACCATATTTTTTATTTTCATTTATTTATATTTATCATCAACATGGGCCTGAAATCAGTCTAATAAAAAAGGAAAGAGAAGTGATTAAAAATAAACCAAGATTTAATGGTGAAACACAAAACTAAATACAGACATTTAGATACTTTTTTCTATTTGTCAATTTTTATTTATTTTTTAGAAATATGTACATAAATTTCATGTCAATGTCATTTAGTAAGTATTTTGTTTTCATATTAAGAATATATTTCTGTGCTCTGACACCAGTTGTTTTTGTTTTAGTTAATTTCATTTAATTGTTTAATGACAATTTGAATTAATAACAGTTTTGCTTGCACTAAATACCTTTATTAAATAAGGTCAAAAATAAATGAACACAAATAATTTGGTGTAATTTCTCATCTCCAATCTACACAAATTTTACTGACATATAAAGGCAAATGTATAGATTTACTGAAAGGTTTTTGTTGTGTTGTATCTGTGAAATTGTGTTTGGAAATTTTCAGTTTTTCATCTTCATGCATACATACCTTTTTAAAAAATCAAATCTTTCCTTTCTAAATTTTGCTTTATAATTTTTCCACACATAAGAAATATAGGCCTATATGTAAATATATAAAATATTTCAATGCATACCCTAACATCAGAGTTCCAGGCAACTCAACAAATGGATTAGAATTTATGAACTTGAATATCAAGTTAGAAAATAAATATATAAAAATTATGAAAATCTAAAAATGAAAAGTGGTATAGAACTCTTGTGGAAAACAGAAGAAAAAATCCTTATTCTAAATTGACTTTGAATTTGTGCAGGTTAGTGGCAGAGAAGAAACATGACTATAAAACAAATTCTTCTGAAATTTTATAAAATGATATTTCTGATAAATAACCAAGTGAGAACCTAAAAATGAGAGATAAATAATTTAATAAGAAAATAATACAAACTAAAACATCATATCTAGGATGATCAAATAAACTGAAACTTCCAATTATATTCAATGTACAAAAAGTTAAATATTATTAATCCTTTTAATAATAACAGTATTTATTCTAATAACAAATACTTAAGCTGTTAGATTTTTACATGTGAGCAGTACTAGATGATAATAAGGTATAAATTAAAATGCAAGTAACAAAAAAAAAAGAGATTCACTTTCAGTAGCAATGAAGAATGCTTAAATTTTTTTTCTAAAATTTATATTAATCGCATTTCAACTCAGACTAAAAGAAGATCAGTACTAACTTCCATGGTTAAGTAATTTATAAATACTAGCAGAATAACTCAAAAATAATGTAATCAACACTTCTGCTTAGGATCAGAGGGTATCATCTTTTGGGGAAAGTGTTAAATGGATGTACATTGAGTTTCAAATATGATTAAATAAGGAATAAATATGAAAATATTCCTTATTTAATCATTAATCTGAATTTTCTGTGCAGAGCAGTGTTCCCTGCAAAAAAAGGAGGCACTAGTTTATTGTGCCTTTATCTATCTTTTTAACTCATGTGTAAAATCAAACCTTACCTACTCATGCAAGCCAAGCTTATGTCCACCTATCTATTATCAAATGACAGAATTTGGTATTAAATAACCTGGAAAAGGTTGATATACCATAAAACAAAAACTTAATCTGCATATAGGTATACATTCAGTATGTTTATTATGCCAGTACTTAATATTGTAACCATAATTTATAAGAAATTGGTAGATAATCAATAATCAAGATATTTTTGATTGAATCATTTAACAAAATATGAATTAAAAACTATCACTCTCTTCATTTGGGCAAAAAGTCTTGAACTAGATGCATATAAAGCATAGTTTGAATGGAAAGATTTTTTCTTAATTTTGAATTGCACAATTTTGATCATGTTTATGTGGCTTTATTCTTCAAGGAATGATGAGGATTTGACCTCTTTATAGGCTTTTTGTCATGTACAATACAATCTTCATAAAACATTTTTTGTCAGCTATAATATAGAATTATGGTATTGATAATCTAAATGAGATCAGAGATATAGAAATCAAAAATTTATGTCTCTTCTCTTGTTGAATAGTGATTGAATTGCCAAAATTCTTTAGTGTTGACTATGATTTAATGTTTATAACTTGTATTGAAATACAAAAGATTTTTCAATAGTTTAAATGTTTTATTAAGCACTATTAACCCTTTGAACCCAAGTGGCTGCTGTGTGAAAGTGCATATACCCAGGTGGCAGGTATATTGTCCAGAATCATGGGCAGCAGAGATGGACAACAGGGGCCCATGGTGGGAGATTCATACACATCAGGAGTCAGGGTTCAAAGGGTTAACCAATTAACATGAAACTGTAAATCTCTCAATTAGCAGTCCTATTCTGTAACCGTAAATCTACACAAAGAAGTGCTTATTACTGTTTTATTTAGTACTAAGACTCAGTTTATGAAAGTATGATGACCTAGAGCTGAGATGCTTCCATTTGAAGCTGGTGTTGCAATTTTAAATCCAACAATTGATCATAAAATATTTAGCATTGAAAAAAGTAGTTCCTGTGATTAACTCAAATCCATGAAATGGATTCATCATAGCCCAAGCAAATAAGTAATGTTTTACATTTACTAAATAGCAACCACATAAAACTTTCTTTCGCAATTTATCTGATGATGACCAGAAAACTTTTCTTCACAATATAAAAAAAAGATAAAAACTGGAAACATCTACTAATACAAAGAAAACAAGTGATATAATTAGAACTGGATTTAGATTATCTTATGAAAAACATAAAATTAAGAGAAAAATCTGCAAGTTTCTTAATTTTAAGTTGGCAATCATTAAAAATTGTTATCTAAATAAGTTAACAATTTTTAATGATTGTCAACTAAAAATTTTGCAGGAAATCTATTTGTAATTTATTCTCATATTTTAAAATTACAAGAAACAAAGAAAGTCATGCACTTACCTTAGTTTTCTTTAACCTATGAGATATTGTGCATTTTCACTTGAGTTACTTTGCTTTGTACTGTTCTAATCTCAGATAATGGTGTCCAATATATTTTATTTTCTTTCTGTTTCATAATTCAAGTAATTGTATGTTGGCCTAAAATTGTATGATCTTACATTAGTCTGTAACAGAATAATTTATAAAAAAACCTTTTAAGTTTATAAGTAAGAAGTACCTGAGACCTTACTGTGTATTATGTAATCATTTTTGGAACTAAGTCACCAAATATCAGTGTCATTGGGTAACATGCCAAATGAAAAGAAAAATGTCCTTCATAATAATCTATGAAATCTATGTTATGAAAATTGTTCCTCAGAGACACAAGTACTATTAAATAAAAAGTCTGCAATTAAAACAGTTCTTATTATTTGAATCCTCTTTCTGCTCTGGTGATTGTTCTTTTGTTGTCGTCTACTCTTGGTTTCCATGAAAATAGTTGAATTTCTTCCAATATTCATTTCTTAGCATTTTAACTTATTTGAAAATTCTTATTGCACTGAATAACATTAAAGATTCATTTAACCCCAAGTAAACAACTTATTATTCTTATATAGGATTTGACAGATTATTGAAAAATAAACTAATAAATTCAAGAATCAAAATAATAATACTAAATCAAAAATTCTTTCAAAAATCATACTCATCTCAATTTAAAACAAGTGTATATTCTCTAAATTTTAAATAGTTTAATTAGTACTTCCATTTAGAATTACCTTAGACAATGGGTTTAATAGACTAAATCATTGTGCAAACTCAGATAAAATGATTGTTTGACAGTTTAAGATTCTTGTAAAATACTTTATTGGTTATTGAAATTAGATTTAGTAGAAAAATCTATTAGTTAGATCATTAAAGCAATATTCTAGAATTTGTTTAATAAATTGGATTTATTATATCAGATTTTATAATTGTAACATATTTTAAAAGACTTTCTTAAAATATGTCAGATATTATTATATGTCAATGTTTTGGTATTAACTAACTGATATTGGTAAAATTTTCGAGATATATTTATATGAGCAAAATATTATGCATTTCAGTTTATAATAACTATCCTAATTAAAGAATATTGATAATAATAATAACTTGTTTGGGGGCTGTCAGGTTTTAGTATGCAAAGTGCAACAAAGTTTTATTCATGAATGAATTCAAAAAATATACACCAAAGAAACTTGTTTGATTAATACACTATCCCATATAGCTGAATAAATTATTTTATTTAATAATATCAGCTTCTTGACCTTCTATAACCTACATCAGTTATTCAACCATTGATTTTATTAAATTATTTTACATTTTCAACTTTATTACTTACAGCAGTTTTTATTCCTTCCCAAAGAAATTCTGTGCTTGAATATTGTATTCCATTATAGCTATTTTAATGGGGAAATATTATTGGAATAATATCCAGAGATTCATTTCATTAATTTGGTGTTGTTGAAACTATTTTATGCAACAATCTTGAAGACATTAATGTTAGGGTGTGAGGTATTCTTGGTAACCTACTTCAGAACATCTCATACCACATAATCAAGTACATCCAGGTTCAAGCTGGAGGAGGGCCAGAAGTTGTACACTTTCTTGGTTGTGTGACTTGAGAGCATCATTCTAAACTCACACAATTCTCTAAGGGTAGTTGGCCTTGAGCCATGATAAAACCCAATACTTTAGGACATTGCTGCAACTAATACTGGCTTACCAGTGAGGTCAGTTAGTCTTTGGGGAATCCCTATTATTCTATTCTTGGCACACACATGTCAGTAAAATAAAAATGTTAGAATTGTGGATGTTAAACTTCATAAACATACAAAATTGCAGTCATACTTGTTTTCACCTGTTCAGGTTCTAAGATTTCTCTTTTATGGGGAGCAAAATAATAAATTGAAGACTTAGCTTACAGCATATCACTAAAAATGTTTTTTACCTTACAACTAAAGATGAGCAACATTATTTGGGATTGTAATTAAATCAGTAAAAAAATTTTAAAAAACTCAATGTAATAAAATTATAATTCATTATCTCTTCCTTTACTAGCAAATAGAAACATTTAGATTTGGTGTAATCCAAATGGTTGCTTAACCAAATATTATCAATTACAATTTCAATTTGGCTACAGACAAAATTGTTAATTAATGAAAAAAGGTTATTATATTTTAAGACAATTCTTTGGAAGTAAAACATTTTAAAGATGCTCAAAATTCTTTCAATTTATCTAATTTAGTATTGAGTAAAAAGTGGTGCTAAAAAGTTCTTGGCTCAATCCAATTCACAAAGTCTGCCCAAATGAAACAAACATCAGAATTTTATTTAAGGTTTCTTGGACAGTTGTAAAACTTTTCAGCACCCTCTTGATATATATATATATATATATATATATATATATATATATATATATATATATATATATATATATATATATATATATATTAATTTATTCTTACTGTCTGTAAATGCCAGACAAGAATCAACTTGATTTGATTGATTGATTTTTTTTTACGACTTATCAACCCTTTGCAGGTTACTTAAAGGCAGAGAATATTTTTAAATTGTAGCATATTTTTTTTTCAGATAATAATGATTTAGTGATACAAGTCATACTAATTAACCCATAGCTGGAGGAGTATAGGTGGGTTCATACGTTTGCCAAATGTATTTGTGCATAAGTAAATATAACAAATTGAACTGGAATTGGAGCTCAGCTCTTTGACTAACAATTCCGAGCCATCATCCATTACACCACCTACACATCCTAGCTTACAGCACCTGGTAGTCCCAAGCAGTCACCCATCTAAGTACTGACCAGGCTCAATGTTGCTTAACTTTGGTGATCATACAGGAACTGGCGTTTTAACGTGATATGGCTGTAAGCAAGAATCAACTTAAGATAAAAATAAAATTCTTATGACAGAATACAATTTGAGATTATTTATATAAATTTCTTAAATTCATTGTAAGAAAAAACAAATCTGGTAGTTGCCAACAAATGATGCATAGAGACCTTATAATACTAGCACAAGTTGAAAATGATTCTCATTTTTTATTTGAAAGGGCATGTGAAGTTAGTATTAAATGTCTGGGTGCATATGGTTGTCTCTTCTCATTAAAGGTAAATATAGTAAAAATAGCATAGTTTCTGCTTGAAATTCTGAGACAATATATTGTTGATATTCAATGATGCTTTTATCCTCATCTGTATAGTAGACATATATATGCATGCACACACACACGCATATATATATATATATATATATATATATATATATAGAGAGAGAGAGATAGAGATAGATAGATAGATAAATAGCAAGTATTCACTAAAACAAGTTTGATTAAAAAGAAATGACATTGTCTGTTTAATGTTTGATTATATTTTTCAAATTTTTTAATAAGTTGTTGAGTATTGTGCCCGAAGTTGTCAATAAACTGTCCAAAGTTCATATGTTGATTTTTCGTTCAAGTACTTTTGACTTTTACAGGGATTATCAACAGCTGATGTTGTATCTGTGTGGTAGTTAGAATTCCTTTGTCTACATCATGGTATTCTTTGGGAAGCTGGGTGTCTAGTGTAATGTCATGTTTAAAGGCTATTAGGAATGAAGCCGTAGATTGCAATTTATTTATTTTGATTTTTTTAATAATAATATATGTGAACACATTAATTATATCATATGCACTTCAAGATACCATCTCCTGTGCTGAATGACATTTTATTTAATGAGGGCTGTTTATTTTGTGCTATAATGGCTTCTATGGTTTTGAGGGTCTGGAAGATTGCATCTCAAACACTAAGAATCAAAAAACAACATTAAATACTTATATTGAGCACACGTGTACCACACTCTCTTGCAGATTGGTCTGTCATCTGTCGAAGCTTCAATCTGTGCACAAATTGATCAGCACATCATGAATGACCAAAATATAGCTATCAACATAAGACAAATATTAGTAGATAACATCAAAATACTCTGTCCTGGGTATGACAATAAACTGCATCCAGCAGCAAAGGCCTCTGATCAAGAGGTTTTGAGGAGCATGAAAGCACATCTTAATTGCTGGTGTTCCCACGTCTACCCTGACTCAGGGTGGTAGCACCTGTTAGGGTCACAGCTATGGGCAAATAGTTAACCCCCAAACTGGGGTCAAAACACTATGAAAGTGTAAAAATAGATTTTAGTACCAGTAATACATTTTTGAAAAAAAATATATATATATTACCAGCAATATGTTTTAAAAAAAATATTACCAGCAATACATTTTGGAAAAAAAAAATTACTAGCAATAAAAATCATGTTGGCATTAATTAACCTATTCAGGTTGATATGCTGCAAACCAAACCAAACCAAAATACTCCACAGCACCCAATGCAAGGAAAGATACTGAGATACAAAATAATCTGAAAAGAAAATGTATAAAACATATGTTTATTTAAATTTTATTGTTCTATAGTTCAGACATTTTTTAATAAAAAGATTTCTTTTCATATTTCATGATAAAATGGTAAATAATAAATCTTTTTCAAATGGTAAATACTAAATATTGCATTGTAGTTGGTTCATAATTTTTCATAATCTTGTAAATATAAAGTTAATCTTGCCAACACTTTCGTCCTCAGCAGAAATCACAGTGCTATACTAGTATATGAAATAAATTCTAATAAAGATATATTTATACAAGCAGCTAAACCCATCTTAATATTATTATAATTATTAGGTTATTTAAAAAATAATATCACATTTTGTCATGTAATTTTATCTAATTTCATAAAGACACTACAGCAATACAAAAGAATGAAGAATAATTGTGCCATGTACAAATGCCAGCAACAATTTAAACAATTTTTAAAAATTGTGACTGAGATCTTTCTGATCAGCCTGACTCTTGAAGACCATCTACTGAGGATAATGAGTTCTCTAAGACAATTATAGAAACTAGTCCTCATCAAAACAAGTCATTTATAAAAAAGATAAGGCACCATGTTCATCTATGCAGAAAAATCTCAAGTAAAGCCCCAATAGAAACTTTTTTTAAATAATTAGATCCAGAACAATATTTAACCATTTTGAAGAATCTGTTGAGCAGCCATGAAACTTTCCTCTTCTCTTCACTTGATTATTAAAAGAGACAAAAAATGGCATATTGTATAACAATCTAAGAAGGAAATTTGGGTTCTCCATGGATTCTTATCAGAGAATCCAGAACACTTTTTAACCATTTCCAAGAATCTATTGAGCAGCCATGAAAATTTCCTCTTCTTCTTCTTCTTCTTCACTGGCGACAAGAAATAGTCATAGTATAAGAAATGGAAAAAGAGCAATGGTTATCTTCATTTGTCAAACTAATTCCAACACCCAAACCAGGATTTCATTCACAAAAGTGTTTGTTCTGCATCTGATGGAACATGGTGGATATCATTCACTAGGAATGACTGAATTCTGAAGAATCTCTCACTGGAAACATTTATTGTCAATGAGTGTGTCAATAATGCATTAGCACCAGAAATGCACAGCTTTGTTGAAGAAAAATGCTTTCCTTCTGCAGCATGACAATATAAAGCCTCATTGAATAAAACAAAAGCCAAGAGAAAAATCATCAGGCTGGAAAGATTTACTTCATAATCACCAGATCAACAATCTCCAAATGATTATTCATTCCAATAACAAATATATTTTCTTAGGGCCACAACATTTAGAAATAAGGAAGATCTTCATTCTAGTCTCTCAGTCTCATTTGTATAATAAACCCCAGGATTTTATTGACAGAGATTAGAAAAAAAATTGCCTTTATGTTGGGTCACCCTTCATGTTTAAAATTGCAATTAGCTTGTTGATTACTGTAACATTTAAATCTGTTTCATTTGCTTCCAATTTTATACTACATTCCTAACAATCTGAGTAAATACAAAATATTTTACTTAAACTGATATGCATGTATGTTTAATAGATTCCCTTTTCAAAATGAAACCTCTTTGAAAATAATTAGATGTCTGTATTTGTTATATTTACTTACAAAGAAAGCATTAGAATTTAACTCTAACATTCTAAAGAATTTGCCAAATTATCACATTTAGAAGAAAAACTAAGTTAACTGTTGTTAGCTTTTTATTGCAACTATCTGAAAGTCGGTAGTAGAAAATATCTCAAATACTAAAAAATGATTGAAATGGTTAAAAGAGAATGTAGTTGTTACTAAGCAGTACAATGACATAAAGCACATTTAAATAGAAAAATACTGTTTCAAGTTCATATAGCACTTGCCATAGTTTAACATGTTTGCCTTACAAGCATTCATTGAATGTTCCACAAGTTGGCTTTATCCAATAAATGTCTACTGTCAGAAGAACATTTTAAATGAAATTCTTAAACAAAAAAGAAGACCAATTGTGTATATTTTTATGTCTTGGTGTTTAATATTATTGAGTAAATATAATTTTTGTATCTCAGTTAAGTAGATATCAGACAACATTAGAAAAGGGAACAATTAACCATTACATTGTTGAGGCTAAATGTTAAACCTCTTAAATTTGTTAAATTGAACTAATCTCTAAACTGATATTCTTTTATCTTCATTGAATGTCATCACATTTTTTAAAGCCTTTTAAATTTGAACAGCAGAGATTTAGAATGAATGATAATTTTGTTTCATAAATAAGTCAGAAAAGCAAAAATAATAAAAACTGGCTGCTCCCTTTATATATTGATCAGCTCTAACAATGGGGATAATAGTCATTCAGCTTGTATTACTTGAACTGATAATTACTGAAAGACTATATTGGCTCTGTACTTATTTTTTTGCCTCCTCTTTTTTTTTGCCTCCTCTTTTTTTGCCTCCTCTTTTTTCTGCTGTTATGGCATATGAAATTGTGAAGACTATGAAGACCGGATACATGTCTTTGGTACAGGCATCATCACAAACATGATAGCAGTGACCATAACAAAGCTTTGAAACCAGCTTCATTGACCCTTTAATTTGCCTTTCTTGACAAACAAAATATGTTTATGAGGTCCTGTTGGGAATGAAGCCATCATTTTGAATATATCAAGAACTGATTGTGCAACCATAATGTAACCAATCAGAGGCAATCTTACTGCATATGCATGAACAAACACTTTCCTATAGTATTACTTATTAGTCAGAAGTCAGACATCATTGACTGAGCTTGTGTATTGTGTACCAATTGCATTAACATTAACTAGATTATGAGAAGATTATTCATATCTCAACAATACACCACAACATTGAGGTCTGTCAGATTAACCCCTCCTAACACCCCCTCCATCAACAAATCTAGTCTATATTTGGTTTCATGTGACTTCTGGCTTTTTCCAAAAGTAAAATCACAATTGAAACATTGTAGTTGAAATTAAAAAACATGCAACAAAACAGTTGATGGTATTCCTGAAAAAAAACTTTTCAGACTGTTTTGGAAAATGAAAGGAATACTTGGATAAGTCTGTAAGGTTACAAGGAGAATACTTTGAGGAAAACTAAGATGTCATTGCCTTATATAGCATATTTGTTTTCTTTATATATATTAAATGACTGGAGACTTTCAGGACAGACCTTATGTATGTGACTATGAGGTAGAAACTTATTGGGAAATATCTAGATAAATCCTGAATTACTAGTGTTCAAAAGATGTAGTAATATTTAGTCTTTTTTCGGTATAACTTCACAAATATTACAAAACTTTTGCTATTCACATACTTAAAAATTTACTCTTATTAGCTGTTATACTTTACCTATGGACTATAATGGGTATGTCCCAATCCTCATAAATACAGTGGAATATACTGTCTAGTTCACCACCAGCAGTCAATTACTTATTACACACTGCTGGTGAATCTTGTATGTTGTTAATGTTATAAAGATTACCGTTCCATTTCCAACCTTTTGGTTATTCTTATTCAGTAAACATTAGCTTCTAATATGTGTATATTGATCAAAGAATAAATCAAACAAATTTGAGTGTAATGAAATAATTTTTGATATTTAAATTACTAGAATGTGTTTGATTATGTTGTACAATTTTTTATGTACCTCTTTTCATATTTCCTTGAGGTAGAATTTTATGAAAACATTTTAGGGGATTTGATTCAATTATATCATAAATCTTGTAAAATAAAATTATTGATTGAAGGTTTATGCTCTTAATATTTTAAAGAGTGTATTGAATTGACCAAAAAGTCTATTTAAGTAAAAAAAATACAATTTTAAAAATTTTTAATATTAACTCTATTGAACAGCGTATTCATGGTTTTGTTCTAATTACTGCCATTTTTCAATTAATCTCATAATTTCATCTTCCTAGAATTTTTTATCTTTGTCCCCAAAGAACTGCTCTCAGTGAATTTTGAAATTTTCCAAGGAACATAAATGTTTTTTTTCATTAAAAGGATTCTCTAAAGACCAGAATAAATGGTAATCTAGAGTTGCAATATTTGGTAAATAGAGCAGACAAGTGAACTTTTTCTGCTAAACTTAACAAATTTTGGTTAGTCAACAATCCAATATATATTTGTATGAGGTCAAAACAAACTTCTTTTTTCTATTAAGCAATTTCTATATGATCCCTGCATATTTTCAACATTATTTTTTGTAATTCTGTACAGATGTTGACTCTTTCAAAGATGAGATGATCACTATCATCATAGAGTTCTTGTAAGAGCCAGTCATCACATAATAAAAACTGCATCAGGATTTAATATTTTGAATTGTTAGAAGTCATAAAATTATTGTAATGTCTGAATTCCAGAATTCTTCAACTTTCATTATATTCTTAACCATAACAAAAATAATCAATAGAAAAATAGCAATTTTAAACAATATGAAATTTGTTTAATTTCATATTGTGAAATAAAACAACACTTATAACTAACAAAAACAAATAGTATGTGCCAAATTACAAAGAATTTATCAGTTTATTTATTTCTATAAAAATGTAAATTGCTGAACAATTTATATGTCAAACATATCTAACATAATTTGAATTTTCTAGGCATTTATATTATGAGTATCTCTAAATTGTTGCCTAATAATGAAAATGTGTTTATTTTACACAACAAATATTTATTCTTCAACATTATCACCTTTGTCAATGCACTTAATTTAGTGGTGAATATTAATCACATAGATCAACCATTATACAATAAAACCTCAGATTAACATTCAACTAATAACTCAAGGCTACAGTCTTATTGAGCCACACTCATTTTTACTTTTCTGTTGATTTTGTAACAATAGATAATTTATTTTACCTTGACTTGGAATACAGGTTTGTCATCTATGGGTTTTTAAACATTAACGTAAACTTGAGTATTTTCCTATTAAATTTGAAAATTTCTTTTTTATTTCATGTCTCCAATAAATTATTTTGAACAATATGCATCTTTATATACTAAGAAATAAAACAAGAAGGAACTAGATTTTTTGTACCAAGTTATCTGTTTGTTTTGATTCTGACTGTATTAACTAAAGATCTAATGGATCCATTTTAAGATCTTTTTTGTACTTCACTTATTGTATTTAATTTAAAGTTCTAACATTCTCCAATCATACAGTGTCAGAAGAAATAGCACTTGGCTATCCAACATATTGTAGATACCATTTATAAATAAGACATCAAGAAAATCCATTCAGTCCATATTACATCAACAGAGCAAATAGAAAATCAATGCATCTAAGTTGCTTATCAAATTAAAAAAAGAAACACTTTTATTCTAACAAATCTAACGTAAACACTTTAATACATTTTCTATTTAGATTTGTTCTCATCTTCTAATTATCATGGTAATTTATACATCTACTACTTTTTCCTGCTGTGATACACATCAAATCGTACTACATTCCTACTACATGCCCATTTTCTCCACACATACACATAAACTTATAGCCAATATACATCTATCATATATATATATATATATATATATATATATAAAACTGGGATCAAATATAGATCAAATATGGACTGGAATCTGACATAATGATAAAATAAGGAAAAAATAGGAAACTATAAATTTAACATATTTCACTTTTATTAAAGTTTTATCAGAAAATGAAATATACAGGAAAAAAGAAAATTCTGGTATTTTTATTTTTGTGTTGTTTTTTTTTTCATTGGTTAAGCAAAACCTCACATGCATCTGTCCTTGTCAAGCAGTGTTCACATATAATTCATGTGTATTGTAATTTTAGTTTGTCTATGTGAGATTCAGATGATAATGTGTATTCATTTGTGTGCATGTGTGAGTCTAGTATGCATTTTTATCCATGTTTGGTGGTTGTTTGCACGTTGATTTGGGGGGTGACGTTTTGCCCACAAGTAAAATATTAAGTAGCTTTTGGTACATTATAAATCATAGCCAGTAACTTTAACATCTATAGAGGGCAGACTCAAACTTAATCTTTTTAAAATACCTTCATACTCTTACTATTACTATCAATACAACAACAGCAATAATAATATGAAAAATACTATTTATATAAAGCTGTTATATTCCTTACCTATGAACACTAATGGGTATGTTCCAATACTAATGAATATGTTGGACACTATTGTAAGTGGAGGTAATATATTGTCTAAGTAGTCCACTACTAGCAGTGGTTTACCTACATTATGCCACTGGTGAGTATTGTATTTTGTTGATGTTATAAAGATTGCCATTTTCATTTCCAACATCTCTTTTGGTTATTCCTCATTCAGTAACCTTTCTAGGTTACAACAAAAACAATTACCCAATCTAACAAATATTGATAATTTTGATTTTTTCCTCTCCATTAAAAATCTAGTTTATTTTAACTAGTGATAATCTTTATCAATAAACAATTAGTATACAATTATTCGTCATGCTGTCTTGTCATTTTTGTCATGGTATTAATCACTGACCCAAACTTTTGAATCTATCATTATTACACCAGTAACATCAATTACACCTCAGTAAAGAGCATCACTTTGATCCCTGGAGTTTAAATTGAATGGAATTAGAATTAACTGCTGAGTTGACTCTTAATGGCAGAGAAATAAAAAATTTTATACAAACAAAAACACTTGCACGTTTGACTTACTTCAAATAAGCATTTTCAAATGTAGCACAAAATACATGCAGAAGTGAATAACTTGACAAACTTTCCCTAAATAAGAAGCCCAATTTTCTGTCAAATTTACTGCTATTTCAACAATATATACAATTATCTTTGAAAAACTACAAAAGACTGCATTGATATATGAAACTGCATTGTTCGAGCATAATTCAAAAGACTGTTTTAGGAAAGTACAGAATAGAGTTCTTTAGCATTTCATTCTGATTAACATGAAGTGAAAGTCTAACGTTATTTTGGGTAGAAACTGGAATACATGTACCATAATTTGAATATCAGGAATCTGCTATCAAAATATGGTGAGAAAGAAACTCAATATTCTTTTTTACATACTAATGTATAATCTTATAAAAATGTTGCTTGTTTAGCTATTAATTTAGTTGTGAGACGAAAATTGAATCCTTCACCATTAAAAAGCATTCTTCAAACTTTTATGTCATAACCATTTATGTACTGTAAAATTCATAGATATACAATTAAATACTGACTTCATAAACTCAACAGTTTGTATAATCTTGTCAAAACTGCTACATTTAGAGTATTTGAAAATAGTGATCACAGTAGCTTTGAACTTTATTAATATTATTAACTTTATCAATAAACTAGAGAACTACATTTTGAAAAAGTTTTTATGTTTAATTCTTATTATTTTTAGAACATGCTGCTATACATATATGAAATATAAATAAATTCTTCTCACACACACACACACACATACATATATATATATATATTAAAGAGAAAAAAGAAGCCACAAATATTTTGGTTATAATGTGGATTTATTTATTTAATTTTTTTAAATATATATTATACTTTATTTTCTGTATTTTTTGCTACATGTGTTTTAGGTCTCATGATCATCATCAGGCAAAAATGGCTATTTCCACATATTATTTAAAGGAATTAATTTTTCCTTTATGTTTCCCTATGTTTAATGATTGTCTTTTATGTGTGGTAGTAATCTGATAAAATCATAATGGATAAAATGCGTCACTAAAAATTTTCCAATTTATCATATTTTTCTAAATACACATACTAATAAAAACACAGACACACACACATTTATTTATTTAATAAATAAATAATTTTTTTATTACCCTTTAAGCAGAGGAACATTTTTTCCACCAATCCAAGAGAATTTGGATTATTACCACACAAAAAACAATGGTTAAACATAAGGAAAACAAAGAAAAAATGAATTCCTTTAAATAATATGTAGAAATAACCATTCTTTGTCTGATGACAGTCACAAGACCTGATATACAATATGGAAAATAAAGTATGATATATATTTTTAAAAAATTAAATAAATAAATAAATCCATGTTATAACCAAAAACATTTGTAGCTTCTCTCTTTAAAATATGAACTTTTCTCTTGTTGGAACAACTTTAATCTCTCCATTATATATATATATATATATATATATATATATACTTCACATATTTATTACTTCTTATCTACAAGTAAAAATGTGTTTTACCCACAACTGATGCTGCTTTATGTTAAGCAAAAATGAGCAAGCACATCTATCAGGCCATCACCTGTGTATTTGATCTTATTACTATTGTAGGTTTGTAATAAACTAAACTAAATTTACTAAATATCTACTTTTCTAAAACATATTTTTTAATACTCAGTTTTTACACCAAATATTTGTATATGTTTGAATTATCCACAATTGTTTCATCTGATAGTTCACTATCTTTTTGTCTGTCTATCAGTCATTAGATAATTCAAGGACAACTTGTGCTATGGTCACCAGATTTGCTCTGGTTACTAATGGGACACTGGAGCATGGGGTTTATTGTATTGGTTTATGAAAATTCCAAACTTTTTAATTTTTAGCAATATAAATGTAAAGTTAACTTGACCTGTACTTTGTGTGCATCAGGTTAGCTAAACCAATTTTTTATGTTATTTAATCTGTTAAAATAGACATTTAACTGAAACTTCCTAGCCAGAAGCCAAAGTTATAACCTTTTTTTAAATGACTTTTCCTAAGCATTAAAAAAATCAAACCTAAAAGATTGTATTGTTATTTTTACATTTGTAGTGTAAGAAATAGTCACTAGGAGACCTATAAATGTTAGCCTGTGGTCTGTAAAAAAAATAATAGTTCAATGTTATGATTGTGCTTATTATTGCAATATGGTTTGATTCTATAAATATACAGTTCAAGTCTATGATCTCTTATTGGCCTGAAAGCCATATATAGGCTTAAAATACCACCTGTTGTTTGTGTTTTCAGCTAGTATATATAAAATATTAAGTTGACTATTCATGTCGCAGTATCATTTGTTAAAAAGCAAAAACATTGTAATAAAACAAATGACAGTATAGATAATTAACAGTTAAACTTGAGGCCTGTTTCTCAAATATTCAAAGTTGGTAAAGTTGTAAATTTCAAATAGTGTATGATACAGTTTTAAAAAAAAGCTAAGTATTTTAAGCAGAATAAATAAATAAAACTAAAATTAAGTTGTATAATTTGAGGCTACATATGCTGGCCTTCTCATGTTCTTATTGTCATGCTTACAATTCCTTGTCCTTTATAAAAATTAGAGAAAAGCCACTTTCCTGTGAATTTTGCTTTTATTTTCAATGTTTCACCTTCTAAAATGTCAAATCAGCTCAAGTTAGAAGTTAATTCACTTATAGGTAAACATTTTCTTGAATTGACAAATGTTTGAAAATTGAAATCTAAATAATTCTTAGCTGCAGGTATCTGAGACTCAAAGATATAATAGCCAATTATAAACTGGTTGTATTAAAGTCAAAGGAGAGAAGAACTTTGTTAGTTTACTTGCTTTTCTTTTTCTATCTAATGACCTAAGTGACAATGTTCATCACTTTGAAGCAACCATGTAAATTGGAAGCTTGTAATGTTGTCATCATCATTGGTCAGCCCGGGGTTGAATCTGATGGTCACAGCACCAGTTGTAATGTCTTCAGAGTCAGGTTTACGGTTCACGGAACCAGTTGTAACTTTATACTCTCTCTGGTCATCCAAGACATCTAATACTGCGGCTGATTGATGGAGTAATCTCTTCGATCATGACCTGCCTTACTCAGAATTGTGATTGGTTGATCATAAGGAGGCTAAGATTGACTCGTCATAGGTTGTATCTTTGTTTTTTTATTGGGCTGGTCCAAGCAGAGTGAAGACATACAGTAAAACAGGAGAAAAATAACACTCAAAATAATATAGAAAAAATATATTTACTATTTTTACATCGAGTACTGTGTACAGTGGTTTGTTAATAGTTGTTAGAGTCTAGGTGTAAGCATGCAGGTGTTTGTCAACCAAACATGTTCCTAAATTGGATGCAATACTTGGTTAAGCTTGTGAGGTTTGGTTTGTGGACTTAGCAAAGTTTGTTTAGCTGATTTGGTATGTTTGGCTCAAGGCTGATATCGGGGTTTCACGTTGGCAGATAGTCATGTGCATTGTTTCGTGCTCAGTAGCTGGAATGGAATCTTGGGGCAATCTCTCTCCCATCTCTCAAATTTGCTTTGTGCATTCGTATTTATTGATATCTGCCAAAAAACTGGGGGGGGGGGCAGTTGGGGAATTGATATTTCTTCCACCTGTCATCTTCATTATTTTTGATCCTGAAAAATTATTTATTTCCCAAAGCTCCTCCTCCTTCCTTAATCTCTCTTCTATGCCTATCATCTCAACCATTCAGTGAAGACTAATTTTTAAAAAAATTATTGTTCCAAATGCTATCATTGCATAAATGAATTGATACCAGTGTTGACTTTTTTCTGGTCTGAAAGTTGAATAAACAATTGGCTTTCTCCCTCTCGACCCAGTGACACTTTCCCAGGGAAAATCTTGCAACTTACATTATGGTGACAATCATTTGGCTAAATGTCTAGATATCACTGTGTGTTTTTATTTAAAAAAAAAAAAAAAAATCAGGTAGTTATTGTTTTCAATCCTGTAGAAAGATTCACCAAGTCAGTTTTATATTTCCTTCCCATCTGAAATAAGACACTGGACAGCTGGCTCTCATGTCTTTCATTTCACGTTAGAAACATTCCTTAAGTAACCTTTTTACCTCTAGCTGGCATTTAAAATTTTATTGATTCTCCTCATCTTGATTCCACAGATATGCTGCAGGCATTATCAACCAATTGTCAACACCTCACCCATCATACAATTAAGTATTGTTCTTAGCTGACTATTTGGTTCATTTTAGAATTTTTGATTCTCTGAGAATGAATTGTTTATCAGTCTTTCGTTCTTGATATCCATTAATCCTTTTCATGGTAGTTTATTAATCAGTATATTGTTTTTGTTTGATATCCAAAAGCCCTTATTATTAATTACCAGCAAGCAAAATAGTGTTACAATTTGTTCTTTTGGAACTGGTCATTGAAAGAAGACAAGTTGAAACTAGTAAAGGGCATTTTTGAAATTGACTTTTTCATTTTTATAAGCCAAACATTTTCCTTACAAAAGCACTTTCTATTCATAATTAACAATTTAGTATTCTTTTCAAACACTGTCTAAGATCACCATATTAAGCCTAAATTAAAGTGAATGATTGAAATAATAAACAAGAATATTTATTAAGCTTAAAGCAAAACACTTGATATTGCAAATTCAATGAACTTGTTTAGTATTTAGTACTATAGATATTATTCTGAAATATGGAGACTGCCAGGTTCCAACACAATTAAGGAGTCATTTGGGTAACCCAAATATCCTTCAATGTTCTGTTGTATTACTTGGCAACTTTGCTTCATAATGACTGACTCATTCTCAATAAGGTTTAAATCTGGACTGCTATTTTTCCCAGTTCAGGACTTAGATGTTGTGCTGTTTCAATCACTTCTTGAATTTTCTCAAGGTATGTCGGTGGGTGCTGTATTGCTGGGATATGCCTCAACCTTGAATTTCTATGAAGGTGAAGAGGATTTCTTAAGTATTTCAATGTACTTCTCTCACTTTATTTTCAGTTGCCTTTTACCACAACTAATAATAAACAGCTAGGATTTGAAATAAAGATTAAGCTCTTGGAAAGACTTGAACTAACATCCCTTTTTTATTGTGAAGCCTTTCCATATGGCTGTTACTCAACTAATAAAACTGCTGCAGCCAACAGTTGAAGAAGGCAAGAAGAATTGCTGTATCATTTTTTAAGAATTACAACAATTTTTCCAGATACAAATCCTACTTTTTAACCCATAGCTGGGGGTAGAAGATGGATTCATACCTTTGCCAAGGGTACTTGTGCATAAGTGAATGTAACACATCCAACTTTAATTTGAAGTTGCCTTTCTGATTTCTCATTTCAAGCCACTATCCATTAAACCACGTGCACATCCACTCTTTTGCCACCACCATATATCTATCTATCTATCTATCTATATATATATATATATATATATATATATATATATTGATGCATGTTTCATTAAATAATATAGACAAGTTTTGTCTATTTATTTTAAGCAAATTCCTTTCATATTGTCTGATAAGCTTAATAACATTATCATTGAAAGACGAAAGAGAATCACCATATTGATACATGTTTTTTAATCCTATCTAAGCTTTTGGTTTACATAAGCCATTATCAAAGATGACAATTACATTACAATAAGTTAAACAATACATGGACATAGCAACAATGATAGTCTGTTTTTCTTTGCATAGAAGATTTCCAAGCAACAACAAACTCGTGCATACAAGACGCTGGAAGAGAAAATCACATCGCGGCCCATGACATCACACATGACCACGCAAGAGTGAAAACAAGAAGTGTTAAGTATGGGAAGCTGTTATCAATTATAGGCATTTAAGTATATTTGTGGTGTTTTCATACTTTATTTTGTTCAGTTTAGGTTTCAAGTGTTTTATGTATATAGCTTCAAGAATTTTTAGTTTTTGTTTATTGTTTTCCTGTTTAAGTATAATTGTGTTTTCAACAAGGATTTTCTGGAATTGTGTATGTGGCCAGGTATGTTGTTTTAAATGCCTAAAATTGTTAGAATTATCATTCAAATGTAAAGTCAAGTATTGTGAAAGTGAGTTTGTGGTGTGACCAGCATAAATATTATTTAATCTATTGGAGATACAATCTCCCAGAGGGCACTTGAATTTGTAAACTATGTTGGTTTTTTTTTCAAATCTCTAAGGGTAAGGGGTAAGAATCATTGCAAATAATTGAGTTGGATATACTAGATTTAGTGTAATATATGATTAACTTAATTTTTTTGCTAGGATTTGTTGTATATATATATTAATATTTACCAATTTTTTAGTATATTTTCATCTTGTTTATAATTAGTATGCATTTGATTATGATATAGGAGATTAATATGTTTGGGATTAGTTGAAGCAGTATTATGTTCTATTTGCTTAGTATTGAGACTTCTAAGAAAGCATCTTATTTATTCATCAACTATATAGTTTGGAAAGCTATTATTAATAAGTGTTTTATATTCTTTAGTTCACTGTAAAAATCTGTTTTGTGGATGAATTAGTTTCTGCACAATGTATTAGATTTTTTATAATTGCTATTTTCTAATAATATGGACATTTGCTCTTGTAGTTAAGTGTACACAAATTTATGCTGGTAGGTTTTTTATATGGCGAAATAGTAAATTTCTTATTTGTGTTTATCAATATGTCAAGGAAGGGAATTTTATTAATAGTATTGATTTCATACATGAATTTAAGGACAGAATTATTTTGGAAACGTTTTTGAAGTTGAAGAATTTCATCTGTATTTTTAACTAACATAAGGATATCATCAGAATATCTTAGGTAGATGGATGGATTTTTAAAACTTGTAAATATCATATTTTTGAGGTTCAACATGTAGAAATTGCTAAATGTCGAACCCAGTACTGAACCCATGGAAACACCATCATGTTGTATATATATATATTATTGTTATGATCTAAGAAAGGGATTTTCAGTAGTACAAACTAATAGTAGTTTCCATAATATATTAGGATTAATTTTAAGTGGGGGTAAAGATAAGTTACTGTATATATTTCTTATAATTATATCAAAAGTTTCGTTTCAACAGGGACATTGGTAAATAAGTTTTCAACATCAAGTGAAGCTATGATTTCATTGTTGGGTTTTTCACTTTTTAGGATTTGGATTACTTCTAATGTTGACTTAACACTATATTTACTAGGAAGGCAGATAGTAATGAGTTAATGTATTTTGTTAGCTGATATAGAGGTGTTGGAATTTGCGATATGGTGATTTTCTTTCGTCTTTCAATGATAATGTTAAGCTTGTCAGACGATATGAAAGGAATTTGCTTAGAATAAATAGACACAACTTGTCTATATTATTTAATGAAACATGCATCAATGAAAAAATGCTGCCTAAATACACACAATATATATATATATATATATATATATGTTTATTTATACAAGTATTATTAAATATAATAGGCATGGAACACTGATTTTTTTTTTTTTACATAATTTCTCTTATGTTCATACAAGTAAACTAATATTTGGTTCAAGTGTCTACAGAATTTATAGCTTTTAAAGCACCAGAACTGATGATAAAAACTATGGACATTTTCTATATAATTCTGAACCAATTATTCTCTGCCCATTGTATTTAATGAAATAATTAATATAATTTTCTGAAATCTTAACTTTATGTAAGGCAAAATAATAATGTCACAGATTTTAAAAAGAAATAGACTAAATGCTTGAAGAAAAAGGCCCTTACTTTGTTTTGTACCTTTATACAATAACAGGCTTTAGGCTTTTTGATAGCGAGTGTTCCTTTTCTACTTCAGTATGGGTATAAGGCTAGTAAATATATAAGGAAATACAAGCACTGATGTTGTTTTTAAAGTTAAACATAACTACAGTTTTCTTAACAAATCAATCTCAATAGCTGTAGATATAATATAATCCTTCAAATTAGTGACAAAATGCCAAATCCAATTATGCAAATATCATTATTTCTGTACATCTCTGATCAGGTTGTCTTGATTGCATCATTTCTATCAAAACAACTTTCTTATTGTTCTGAAGCCAAATAAAGTATCTGAGACACAACAACTTACTCTAATCTTTATTATATGTTCCCTTGTGTTTCATGAAAATTGGCCTCTGATTGGCCTAATACTTTGAGACAGTATAGCATCACTGTCCACTGAAAATATCAAAGGAGTTTGTTGAATTCATATCACTGAAAATAACTAAGCAAATTAATCAAAAGCAGTCCTTTCAGAGTGAACATTAAAAGGTAAATTCTAAGAATGGTAATAATTCTAATTTGAAAACCTATATATACTATATTGTAAGTTATAGCGTGATTATGTAGTAGTAGTCTGTATAATATACAGCTTAGTTCATTATATTTTCTTGCTGTTGCTACTTGAGAGAATAAATGCAAGAACTTGTGACTGATGAAGCAACAAACACAGCTCAACATATTAAAGTTCAAGGGCTAGAGATCTCAATTGCTCGTTTTAAAATCATTATTAATGGCATTGCTAGCTTAGGATTAAAACAAACAAACACCTTTACTCCAGTAAATAATATATTTCATATAATATTTAAATTGTGCTAATATCCCTTTCAAAATAGTTTCCTTGAGAATGTATGCAGCATTTCCAGCATCTCTTCCATATCTCAGAAGCAATGTGAAATTCCACTTCTGGAGAATGTCCAAGACTGTCTGTGATTCCATTAGAATTTAATCAATGGTCTTGAAGTTACACCCATTTAACTTAAATTTCATTTTGGGGAACACAGTAAAGTTACAGTGAGTGAAAGGTTTTTGCCTTATTTTTTGACATTTTTTTAGTGATTGGTTGACTCTGAATTCTCATCATCTTGAATTAGCAGAAAAAAGAGATAGTTTACAGAGCATAATAAGGAAAGTCAAATGCACATGAAAGTGTTGTCAGGGAACTCTAGTGACAATTATCTTGCCATGGAATTCTTAAGATTATGTCAAGAATATCTAGACACCTTACAAAAGCACTAAACCAGATGTGGCAGCAATATTTCAATACACAAAAGAATAGTAGAATTATAAATGTGCAAATAGATTCTGATAAGAAAAATTATCTACCATGAAATAGTGAATAGACTTTCATAGCAGCTGATTTAGCAATTCAATCATTTCACTTCATGTTAGTGGAAAACATGAGATCAAGAAGGAGCAGTAAGTTGCTTTTCTGGAGGTTAGCATCACATATGCTGATGGAAGGCAAAAAAAGTTCCCAAAAAAGGTGATTAAAAGAAAGTAGTTTCATTTTGAAAGTGTTAAAATTAATAAGCCACTTTTTGTCCCAGCTTACAAAAGATTGCAGCTGCCAATTTGATTTTATTGAATCTATCAAACTTTCTATTAAGACAAGAGTAAATAATTGTGCCATCTGCATAGATACCAAGTTGGAAAGTGATGTCATCAGGAAGGTAATTGATGAAAATAAGGAATAGATTAGGTCTAAGTATAGAGACCTGGGGGACATCCACATTAATGTAAAATGGTCTAGAGGAGTGATCATTCAAGACAACTTTCATTATGTGGTTTGATAAGAAAAATTGAATTAAAGAAACACCAGAAACCTTCAAATTATGAAGAAGATCAACATACTAAATCCTGTCAAATGCCTTCAAGATATCTAAGCCCAAGCTTTGCTATTATTATTCAAATCTTGACAGACTACCAAATACAAACAGTACATTTATATATTTGTAAAACCTGTCATGTTGTTGTGGTATAAGTAACAAATGATCTCTGCATTAACAATTTTCTTTCTTTATTAAAGAAACTCCCTCAACCATTTTATTTGCAAAATGTTTTATATAAATATTTTAATATATCCTATTGATTATTATCAAAGGAAACAGTTACACAGCAGCTTCTGTCTTTTTCATTATTTCAAAATTGCTCATTGAAAGTGCCTCATTTCAAGATTAGTATCAAATTACATGGAATGAAAGTTTTGCCATGCAATCTGAAGCCTTATATACATGGCCATAAAGCATGTCACTTAAAAAGAAAACAATTCCTAGTAAAAGCTGTGTGACAATAAACAGGACACTGCAAGTTTTTATTGCATCTCAAAAAAAAAGTCCATTGTGCTTGGCAAATGATACACAATTATCTGACATTTAATTTCTGCTGATAATGAATCCCAATCAGTGATTTCATTTTAGAAGAAAGTCTTATTCTATTTAAATGTTTTATGAGACAAGACAGATGACTTGAGGAAAAGAGTTTTTAGTTTTATATTCATCTTCTTTCTTGTATGTAGTTTAGAATAAAATTTCTACAAGATTTACTCAGCATTGATAGACCAACTCTTAGGTCTGTAGCATCAGGAATAACTACTGGCTCATTAACTATAAACTTACTATAATAGAAAAGTTTGATATTATTTAACATCAATATTTTTTGTTTTCAAATCAACCTGAAAACCTTTAACTAGTAACCCTATTCTCCTACTATTAAGTTGAACTTGCAATGCTATTACACATTGGGAGTGTTCTCTTAGTTCCAAACAGCTGCATATCATATCAACTTAGATAATCATAAAACAAAAAGAGTGTCAACTTGAAAACTCAAAATAAACAGATTATACAATGATAAACTTGTCCTACATTTTAGATTGAATAATTAATTTTAATTAGTTTTATTTTAATAACATTTTACAGTTGATTATTTTTACTTTATCCATTAAAACACTTATCCATATCAAAATGCTCACTACATTGTCATTTTTGTTTTTGTTACCAAAATTTTTATCACTGATTCTTAAGTAGTATACACTATTACATAACTTGATAGCACTCGTCCACTTTCCACAAAATCTTAGTGTATATAGTGAACAGTTATTCATTTCCAAAGTTAATCCTCTTTGGGGATTGATATAAATAAATATATTAGATTTGAAATTTGTGCAATATTACTATTGTTCATCTAATTTCTGATACAAAATCAGGATGTTCACAAGGGAATACAAGTTTTTCTTTTCCCAAGGAAAACAATAGCCAGAATCTGAAACCCTCTTGTTGATTCCATTTCCTGATAATATTCTGTCCATAGGAAAATATTATAGAAGCTAGTCTACACTTAGTGAAAACAATTGAAGTATATGAGTTATTCAATCCTGTTTTATGGTCTGGCAACAGCAATAATCTAACCTTCAAGTCTTTAAAATAAGCACATTACTCTCAGCCATACAACAAAGATGATTTGGAATTGTCTACTTGAAATATGAGCCATAGCAAATAAAGAGATTCATGTAAGAAGAAAATCTTTTTACTCAGCAGCAACAAAAAAGAAATGGAATTTTAACAGTAATTTCTATCAATAATCACTGATGTAATACAAATGTTTCTCCTTAAACATTACTCTTAGTTGTTTAAGATAGTGTGGGGAAGAATTTTTTTTCAATATGCAATAAATGGTGGGGATCTCAATAAAGGGTGATGGAATTATTCAAAGAGTTAAAAAAAAAAGTGCAAAATAAACAAGGTGGTCTTAATAAGCTTGCAGGTGGCAGGGGGTCCTTAAAAATAAACAGTGTAAATAACCAACATTCTGCATTACAATTTCATAAAAACTTATCTTGGCTTAATAATTGCTATTTGTATAAGAACTGTTCAGTTTGCTAGCAAGCATGCCAATGATTAAAATAGATTAAAAATTGAAATGCTTAACTAAATTATTTATTTTAAATGAAATGAAGAATATTAAGAATAATGAATAGTATTTAAGCAAATGATACCATGCCCATTTGTGAAAGAATGGCTGTTAGGGTGACTGATTAAAGTATTTATTTTCAGTGTTGTTTCTGAGTTTTTATAATTTCATTTTTAGACATTTTCTTTTACACTTCACATAAAAATGTGTAGAAGAATGTAAATAAAATATATATGGAAATGTATTTATTTTCATTATTAATAAAATGGAAAAAAATGTTGATTACCACATGCCATTAAGTTCATGGCTATCAAATTGATTCAGTTTTATTCATCCAAGATAGTTATGATAAAAACCATCAGCAAGCCAGTTTTTGGAATGGAACACCACCCCACTTAAATATCAATCCATTTCTTTTGCATCACCTTACATTGATCAATCATTTAGAAATCTAACCAGATGTAAGCAAGATTTTTCCAAAGAAATATTTTCATGGTATCAGATATTATAAATATTAAATTTGTTGGAGCTAAACATTTTGGGTTATTATGCCTTTTGCACAATAATTTATCTAGGCAGCTTTTACAATTTTGTAGAACTAAAACTGCTGAGAATCAAGTAACTATTTTCTATAAGTAAAATAAGGTAACCCAGAAAATTTTCACACTTCATCTTCTATGAGTCATATTTTGTGTGTGTGTTAATGAACTGTGAGATACCACAATCAATGATAGGTACTAATGTCTATAAATGTTAGATTCCATTTAACTATATCCAATGTATGTTTCAATGCTATGAATGATAAGATGTTAATATGCAAGAGATAATATCTTTCTTAAGGAAAATTTAATGGATGTGTGTATAATGTAACAATTATCAGTTTGACAAACGGAACCATTGTGCCAAGTTCAAATTCAAGCCTAGTCAGCTATGTGCATTTTTACACCAATGCCCTTGGAAAAGACCACTATTACTTTTATCACTTTTAACACTAACCTTGGGTGCCATCCAGTCTAAGATAAGGACTACTCTGAATTAAAAAGGGGAAGAAAACAACAAGTAACCACTTCACTCTCTTTTCCAATAATGCATGGCAATTCACAGATAATAAACAAATGCTAGCTGTGGCAAACCATTATTGCTTACGTCCTGAAGGGCTATGGGTTTTTTTAAGTAAAATTTTACATAATTATTTCCAAAAAAATACACTTTGATCAAATTTTATGCAAGGAGAGCTGATCCAGTAAAAATGATATTCATTTTAATGTTCACGTAAATAAATAAATTGTGCGTGTGGGGGATAAAATATTTGTGCTTTGCCGTTAGATTCGAAAAGGTGGGATAAAGCATCTTTGAGTCATCTAATTCCACGATGAACATGTGCGTGGTATTAATTTTATTAGCTAATTATTACAAAAAGCAAAATAACAAAATGCTAATTTTTATTGGTATTGATTTACATTTTGTTATTAGTTGTTTTTATTGCAACTTTACTCACTCACTGCCATTGATCTACTGTACAGCAGAGAAAAAATACTAAGGAACATGAAAAAATTAATAAAATAAATTCTCTAACACGTGTTTTATTGTTGAAAGTTTCAATGTTTGGTAAAAAAGAAAGAAAGAAAGAAAGAATTTAAGCTTTTTAAACAAATGTGTTACTGTTAACTTTAAAACTGTTACGTTAGCTAACACATTTAAATTTTCATAGTGAAAACAAATATCCGTGGGTTGGGCAGAATGTGGGTGGCCGAAACCAAACCGGTGTCTGCACTCTTCTGACTTGAGGAATGACGTGATGAAGTTATCTGCCATATGTTTGTTTGTTTTTTTTTATCTCTTGACTCAAGTCTTCTTTGTATTTTTCTCTCACTCGTGTAAAATGAAAGTGCTCTTCTTCAGTGCAGATCATTAATAACACTCAATCAATATTTTTTGAAGTTGTTTAAAACAATTTTTAGTTTGTTTTTCATTAAAAAAAAAAATGGATAACCGTAAGCTACAGAAAACAAATTTTGAAATTACAATTTTATTGAATTATCGATTTCTTAATTATTGGCAATCCATTAATTTGAAATTTTATAAACTAAAAAAAAGTAAAAACAGTTTTAAAAATGAATACAAAGGAAGAAGAAACATAAAAAAAAGACATTTACTATTTTTTTATTGGATAATTTTGCCAAGCCCCATGTAATCAAGCCGAAGAAGAATATGTACCCTTTTTTTTGTCACTGTCATGTGCCTTTTTTCACAACCTTTTTTTTACTGCCAATACAATTATTCATTTGTGCCGAGTCAAACACAAACTGCAGAGCATCCGTCTCTACTTACACTAACTACCATGTGCTTTTTTAAAAAAAAATTTTTTTGTGTCATTCATCTGCATCATCATCCTACTTTGACATCGATCATTGAGCAGGTCTTTAAACAAAACAAATTGTCAGCACAGTATATCACTGGACGTCTGTCTGCACTGTATGTAATTAAATAAATAAAATAAAAGAACCTTAAGTTAAATGTTGGATTTTTTTGCGTGAAGTTTATTGCTACTACAACTACTACTCTCTTCCAAATGCAAATAACCGCGCACTCACAGTAGTACGTATAGTGACCGACTGGTGATGGTAGTAGGTGTTTGTTCATAAACAAAAAAAATTATAACAAATTGAAAAGAAGAGACCTCAAGGCTACAGAAGAGACAACGCTAAAAAAGTGCCGTTTCTAATTTCTCGTATTGATAATTTGTTTTTAAAAAAAAAAACTTTTTTGATTTTTCTTTTATGTTTTATCAGAAATTCATTAGACACTGGTGAACCTGAAACTTCTTGTATAATCGAGTCCTATGTTCGTTACTGTTTTTCAGAGATACTGGATCATGAGAGAAGGGTAACTAAAAACAAAAAGAATTGATTGAAATAATTACTTCTTTGTGCTTGAAGCGTTGAAAAGTTTAATCGCATGATAAGTCTCTATGTAAAAAAACAAAACAAACAAGATTTAAAAGCGGAATAAAACTTAAAAGATGCTTCCTTTGATTGAACAGTTTCCCTCCACCCCTTTTTAAATTTGTAATATCAAACAAAATTAAAGCAACGGTTACACAAGCTGAGCGTAATCGTAAGTGTAGCCACTACACAACCAAGAGGCAGAAAGATTTGAAAAGAGTATATTAAAAAAAAAGAAAAAAGTATTTTGGTCAGAGATGTTATAATTCAAATTCAGGCTTGTTGAGTCAATCAATAGCCCACCTCCACTGCAGTCACTCTGTCTTGCCAAAAAAATAGTACATTATTTGCCAAAAGTGTTTTTATAAATATTTTACAGTACACATACAATAAAGCCAACTTAAAACGAACAGTACTTAATCACCAACCCTACTTCTTTTCTCTCTCTAAATTGGTCGTAGTAGTGACTGAGTAGTCTAGATTGCGGTCTGCACTAGCGTTTGTTACGTCACTACACGCACCTTGTTTTCTTCTTGTGGGCTACGTACGTAGCGATTAGATAAAGGAAATTATTACACCATGTGCTAACAAAAAAAAAAAAAAATGCCCAGAGGCAAATTTGTTGCCTCTAGACTCTATATAACATCGAGCATTCAATAATAATTATTATGTACCAATACCATTCTTCAAAAATCAAAATTAAAGCAAAAAGCTGAATTTAAGACTTAATTTTTTAATTTTTTTACAAATATTATTTTGGCCTTGTTATTAGGTTGGTGCAAAAATAAATAATATCGTTTTTTGACGTATTTTCTAACGTCAAGAAACGATATTATTTTTGCACCAACCTAAACAACAAAAAAAACAAAAACATAAGGAATAAGAAAATTCTTAAACGGAAACCGTTGGGTAAAAAAAAAGAAAAAGAAAAATGTGCTTTCAGGTTACCTACGGCAAATATAGTTTTTTTTTTTTTTTTTTCCATTTATTTCCTCTTTGTTAAGTTTTTAACGACTAAATTTGGTATATTGGTGATATGCTCCTGTCATTAGTTGTGACTATCCCCAACAAAATGCAGCCACCGGTGAGCTCGAGCGTGCACTCGCTTATTTCATTGTCATCATCTAGAAAAAATATTCTTTTTTACAGAATTTAATCGATTTCGTTTGATACTTATTGTTTTTTTGTTGTTTTTTTTATCATAAAAAAATAACAAAATACAAACTAAAGATGAAAAATACAGACAGCTCAAAGAAATCTCAAGTAATTGAGAATTCAATTTGTCGTACGCATAGAGGGCAATGATGACGTATTTTATTTAAAACAAGCCATAGAGTGCTTAAATTATAGTGGCAAGGGCTGGGTACAAAAAAAATACAATATTCAGCAAAAACCCACCCATATGGGCGACCCAACAATAAATGTCATCACATAGTAAAAAAGAAATGAGGGAGTCGATCTTTCAATAGAAGAATTATTAATTATTGTCTTGCAATTCAAGAGATAACGCATCAAAAATCAAAATAGTCGTGATATCAATCAAGTTATCAACCTATGCTTTTAGTCGTGTCATTTAAGAACCATGCAACAAGGAGACTTTATCTGATAAGCAACCAATATATCACAGTGTCTGAAGTTGTATGCCTTTCCTCCTCTTAGCAATCATGTGTACACTGTACGTACTGTACAATACTACAATAAGCACGGTTGTCTGTTTTTTGGGGGTTATGTGAGAAAATACTTTAAAATCCCAGGAATAATGTTTAATTTTTATACCGTGAAGGCTTTTTTTAGCATTAAGGTAGAAATTTGTACTGGCCAAGAGATTTAGAGACTGCAGTCAAATTCGAGATGGTTGCTTCTTTTTTCGTTTTCAATTGCAGTTGATACGACCCGCCACTGTACGGATATGATATATCGAGTGGTTCGTTTTCAATTTTCATCGTTCACCAGCTCACTACAACCAATGGCACACGAATTGGTTTTAAAACATTGATTGATAAATAAAAAAGAAATATAGGATATAAGTATGAAAAGTCATTATTTATTTGAAATAAAAACGGCAATTATTGTTTCTTTAGAGAGCGCATCATGAACCAAAGAAGCAGCAGCATCATCAGTAAAAAAAATAGCAGACGTATATATTTGTTGAGTTATTTTCAAAGTATACCTCGTTGTTTTTAAAGTGATATATAAACGGAAGAATAAATCAGAAAATTCAGGCACTTTTGCTTTCTTAAATTATTATTTTCAAGACAAATAATACAGTTCCCGTGTAATGATCCGAAAACAAAGTAATTTTCTTTTTTTTCCCGTTAAAAAGAGTGCGCGATAAAAAATTAAAAAAAAAGGTGTTGTTATTATTGGTTGAAAGATGGAACAGATCAGTGCACACACTCGTACTGATATGGAATGGATGAAGAAAGGGAGATTGGTGAATTGCTTTTTTTTAAGTAGAAAAGGAAAAAATAACTTGAAATAATATAACCAAATAATTAAGGCTTGTTGTAAACTTGTAATCAAGTGTTAGGCGGGGTCCCTCTCTCTCTCTCTCTATATATATTTTTTTTTTTTTTTTGTGTACTTACCTTTGGGTGTGTAAGCATTAGAGGACACGGAAGAAGAGGATTCCCATCCATATGACTCTGGTGAATGTTTTTTGTTATTGTTTAATGAAGTGTTGTCGCAGTGATGCTCTCGTGTTCGCGAACCCCACTAAAACTCCACGATTGCTCGTTGTTTCTGCCGCTTTTTATTTTAATGTCACGGCAACAATATCGCTGCTCTTAGCAACAGCAGCAACGGACTAGGGTCGGGGTAAACGATCAGCTGTTTATGACGGCTATAAATAGCATCAGGCAGGATGGAGTAGATGATGTCGAGCAACAGTGTTCTCTCTCTCTCTCTCTCTCTCCCCTCTCTCTCTCCTTAACGGCACCTTTTTCCTGCTCTTCTGGATTTTCTGAATTTGATATACAACGAGAGAGAAAGAGAGAGAGAGAGAGAGAGATGTGACGGTCAATGGGAAAAAAAGGAAAAGGGGCTCGAAGAAAAAGAAACAAAACGAGAAAACTGAAAAGGAGAAATTAAAAAAAATATCTTTCTTTTTTTTTTCTTTTTTTCACCGTTGTTTTATTTCCATTTTGCTTTTCTATCTTTAAATCTCAGATTAGTCAATATAGTTACCCTCACTGCGGCCAGGAGTATTATTTTTTTTTTTGGCTGTTGATTTTCATTCAATTCAATCTATTAATTATTTTCTCTTAAATTTTTTTTTTTTTTTGTGCAACAAAAATGAAGTTCGCATGTATTACTTACATTTTCGTTTCGTAACTGATTAAACAATTTTTTTAAAAAGTCCTCTATTCATTTTTTTTTTTTTTTTTTTTTTTCATCTCGTTCTTATTAGATTACCCTATTTTTTTTTTTTTTTTTTTTCATTCAACAGGTTTGGGACTTTTTGTTAGAGAAAACTTTACTTAATTTTTTTTATTTTTATCACTCGGTGTTTTTTTACTGAAAAATAAAAAAAAATGTCCTTGTTTTTTTTATTGCTTAATGTTGTTTGGTAATGCAAGATGTAACTTCATGCCAACAAAACATGCGTAATCGTTGGAAAAACAAACAAAAAAACAAAAAAAAAACAAAAAACACGGAAACAACTACCCCGTTCACATGTGTGTGCGGGTGGGAGGATATTAGCTTCAATCACAAACCCACGTGGTCTTTCTCCTTTCACCCCATCTCATCCTCTTTCTTTTCTATTTTTTTTTCTTTTCTATTTTTTTTCTTTTCTATTTTTTTTTTTTTTGTAATTTACCTACTCAGGTACTCAGTGTTGCATTCTTTCTAACCCCGACTGATACCTTAATCTTCTTACTTAACTTTCTTTTTCTTTCCTTCTTTCTGTCCCATTTTTCCATCGTTATAGTTCTCCTAAAAATCTTCATTCAATAATTAACGTTCCTCCTAGTAAGTAAACTTGTATAAGAATTTGAATCAAATGTTTATCTTCTAACAGTTAGAATCTAACTGTTAGAAGATAAACATTTGATTCAAATTCTAACAACATCTTAGAAGTTCTGTTCCTTGTTTTGATGTTATTGTTAATAATTGTTACCATCATCGGAAAAACAGAAAACTACAAGCATTTATTTACCTACCAGATGCTGCTTTGAATTTTATCAAAATCTCTCCAACTTACTCGCCACAGGTTTCTTCCGACTTCTTAACTTACGTAAACAACTACTTTTTCTTATGGGTACAGCATTAGCTGTTAATTTCCCTTCCTTCCACTTTTACTCAATTACCATAAAGAACTCTAAAGGATCATGCGTAATTAATTTGGTGTCCTAAGAAATTAAAATCAAATCTAAAAAAAAATTTTTTTTATTCTTTCGATTCTTATTCTTAAACTTTTTAATTTGTTTAGTGATTTTTAAAAAAGGAAAGAGAATATTGTTTGTTTTGTTATTATAGGATGTTGGAATGATCTTTTATTTTTACAACATTCATTCATTTAACAAAAAAAAAAAAAGAAAAAAAAAGGAATATCTTAAAAATGCGCATACATGTAGCGATAGTGTATTTATTTATTATTTGATTGTCTTTTCAACAACTGCAGACTACAATTTCAAACTCGTGCATTACTTTGTCGATTTTAGTTAGAGATGTATTTGTTAATTTTCTTCCAAAAAAGAGATTCGTGGAATTTGAGTCCTTGTTCTTAAATCCGACATTGGCACGTGTTTCTCTTGAGGGGAGGAAGTGAAAATGTGACACGCCTTCCTCACATGAGAAAATGTTTAAAAAAATCTTTGCCACTATTTGTCAGTCACATGGCTGGATGATGCTAAGAAATAAGTTAACTGATAAATGTTTGAAGTTGATCCGCTCAGAAAAAATGAATGAAATTAAAACTGCCTTAAAAATAAAATGAAGAATAAGTTTATTAAAAATACTGTTTAAAAATAAAAATATTTATTTTTGTTTCTAGTTATCTCCAATTACCCATTTTTATCTGAAATCAAATAAACATTCATTTTCATATATATATATATATATATATATATATATATATATATATATATATATATGTATATGTGTGTGTGTGTGTGTGTGTGTAATAAAATATTGTTTTCATACCATAGTTATAGGGTAAAAATGTGTTCAATATCTGGGATAGAATCTGTGTAAATATAAAAAGTGTGGACACTAATGTCAATACTGAGACAGTCTGTTTCCATGCTTGAAAGCAAACCTCTCTCTCTCTCTCTCTATATATATATATATATATATATATATATATATAAATAAAAAATGAGGTGTCCACGCAAACACAGGTATCCACTAAAAATAACATTTGAAGTAATATATAATTTGTATGTGTGTGTTTTAATTTTTGTCAGCTGCATTCAATTTACGATGAACATGACAATTGGTCTTCAAGACAGTATGAAATAGTGTATCAAAAGTGAAAAATGAAAAATAATGAAACATTTATATAAAGTCAGATGGATGTCATATCAGTCATCACATATGCTGTCTTTCTTTTAAAAAGAAAATTTTTTTTCAGTAATCTTTCTGATAATGACTCTTTAATTATGTGTAAAATAATCAATTCTATATATAATGTGAATATAATGATTGTAATGCTTGCCATTGTTTGATAATCATCTTCCTAAATTATTTAAAAAACCTTTTAAAGTGAATGATAATATCAGTTTCAGAGTGTAAAATTGGTTGGAAAGCTAAGATTTCTTTGGAATTATTTTTCAAAGTGGGTAATTCTCATTTGTTCATTGTATAGAAATTGATGTGCTAGATAATGACATTCACCCACTGAAATTCTCAACAAGTCTACTTCTTTTTTTTTTTTCTATTGTGAAGAATTTTACAGATACATCATCCCAAGAAATACAATCCATTGCATCATGTGTGAATGTGTGGTTGATGACATAATAGGTGAATGTTGGGAGAGCAGATATATAAGTTTTAAAAGGCAGTGATTATTAGAAAAGAAATACAAACATTTTAGCACAAGGAAAACCTTAACTACTGATTTTTCCCTGGCATGAAAAATAAAACTGCTTTATAGATTCTTTTATTTTTGTCATAACTTCAAATGAGAGATATAATAGGGTAATAATGCTGGTTTAATGTTTTAATGCATGAGAATGTATAATGATGATTTGAATCAGGAAATAATTCAAATTAGGCTGTAAAAACCTCAGCAGAACTAATTAAGCATCAAGGAGAAAAAAGAACAAATTGGAAATAATAATTAGAAGCCATAAAATGAGTTTGAAGAAATTCATTAAGATTTAGTATGATTAGATCTTTATTTAAAATAAAATGCGCGCCTGAACTGGCGCCCGCCCTTTCTAAACTATACAACTACTGCCTCAAGGAATCTTGTTTTCCTGACTGCTGGAAGTCCTTTTTGATCGTTCCTATCTTCAAGAACTCCGGCAACCCCTCTGACCCTTCCAACTATCAGTCTCCTTCCCCTCTTCGGCAAAGTCTTCGAAGCCCTAATCAATACCGGGGTGGTTAACCACCTCACATCCCATAATCTGCTCTCAGACAAGCAATATGGTTTCCGCTTTGCCCGATCTACAGCCGATGTGCTTACGGCCATCACTGAAACAGTCTACCAAGCTCTTCAAAATAACGGGGAAGCCCAAGCCGTGGCACTAGACATCTCCAAAGCATTTGATAGGGTTTGGCATGCCGGCCTTCTTCGCATGCTCCAGGGTTATGGCATTACGGGTCGATTATATAACCTAATACGATCATTCCTGTCAAACCGTAAATTGAAGGTCGTTCTCGATGGATTCTCCTCCAGTTCCTATCCCACGAACGCAGATGTTCCTCAAGGCTCCATCCTAGGCCCCACTCTTCCTTATCTACATAAATGACCTTCCTGACGCAATAACTTCCCAAGTTGGCATCTACGCGGATGACACCACAATTTATTCCTGCCTCAAAAACAAATCTAGTCTCGCTGACAAAACTCGCCTGGCCGTGCGTCTCGAAAAGGACCTCCAATCGATTGTGAACTGGGGCATGAATTGCTTCAACGCTTCCAAGACAAAACTGCTCTCTATTAATCACCACAGAGATCCTTCCCTTCCCTCCATTAGAATGTCTGACGCTCAACTTCTATAGAGCAACTCTCTGCAGCTTCTCAGTCTCACGTTGACTGCTGACCTGAGATGAAATAAATACATTGAATCAATTGCCTCGTCCACTGCAAGGAAAGTTGGCTCCCTGAGCCGCGCCAGGAAGTTTTTCTCCCTGGAGTCGATCCTCCAGATCTACAAATCAACAATTCGCTCTTGCATGGAGTATTGCTGCCATATATGGTCTGGTGCCCCTTCTGTTTGCCTCGGGGTTCTTGATAGGCTTCAGAGGCGGATATGCAATGTAGTTGGCCCTGCCCTGGCGTCTCGTCTACAGTCACTTTCTCACAGATGCGCCATCGCCTCTCTCTGTCTGTTCTACAAATACTTTCATGGAAATTGCTCTGAGGAGCTGCATTCGCTGGTTCCCAGACGTCATGAGTTCCAGCCCCTTATGAGGCTAGCATCCCGCTCTCACCCCTTCACTGTCGAAACTCCTAAATGTAGCTGTCTCTTCTACTCCAATAGCTTCATGTGGAACTCCCTTCCCTTTTCCTGTTTCCCTGTGAGCTATAATCTCCAGCTATTCAAGTGTAATGTCAATCGACATATCCAGTTGCCTTGATCTATCCACTACCCTCATCCTTTCTTCTATCACTCCTATCTGATCTTGCTCTAAATTTTTTGTAACCCCTTGTGTCCTAGTGGCTTCCCGCCTTGCTTGGGGTGAAATGCTTAAAAAAAAAAAAAAAAAAATCAAATTCATATCTTATGTTAGGGGTCTTGGAATGAATGCATTCCACAATAGGTCATCTGTTTTTTAGACAAAGAAAAATCATGAATATCATAGAACCAAAAACATGCAACAAATCAACGTCAGAAGTGCTCAAATTGTCTTATATATATCAGCTAATACTCAGAGTAGCACACAGACAAGTACACGGCGAGAGACCAAATGACAAGATAGGTGAAGTCCTGTTTTAATTCTTACTTCTTCCTCTGACTTGCTGAGGTTTCTCCATTTATTATGACTTACTGCCAGCAGCCTCCACAGAAAGATTAATAATTCTTTTCTCCTTATATTCATTTAAATTCTTCATTTTTTTATTTTTCAACCTATTGTGAGATATCAACAGAGTTTGTTAATTTGTGTTTTGAAATTAGTTTTCAGCAAAGAAATGACCACAGCTGTGAGAATTTTACACCTGTAAAATCTGGTTACCTCCCAGCTTGTTAATGTCAACATGCAATGACCATGAACATTAAAAACACTACCGAGTGATGACTCCAAGAATATATTTATGATAATGCTGAAACAGGGAATGACAGCTCGGCAAAATAAAAACAAGCAAAAGCAGCAATGAAAGTACAACATAAGTGGGCTATTATAGCAAAAACTGTATAATTGACAAGTACACGACACACACACACACACACACACACACACACAAAATTTTTTATTGCATGTTTTATGTTTAATATCTCAAAGACTTGTTACATTGAAAATGATATCATTTGTAATTCAAAAATTGAATTGAAACATACAGTGAAAGCTACAGCTATCATTACTAACAAAGTTAATTTAGTAATCTAATACAAATTCATTAAGCATTGTGCATATTTTCTCAAACCACAGAGGATCATTTCTTGGAGCTCAGCCAGATTTTACTTGGGATGACATTCTGCAGTGATTATTTGATTTACTAGATAAAGTCAAATTGCAAATTCTTTTCAGTCATTTTGTGGATTAATTAAAGAATAACTTCATCATTATCCAAAGTTATTACCAAGATGAACATTTTCAGTTTTTTGCTTTCTTATAAATATTTATGTGGAAAAATACAGCTCTCTACCACTATCCTCTGTCTATAAAGTGAAAACATTTCCAACCTATGAGGTATTTGGATGGGACTTTTCTTGATAAACCTTGGTTCTGAGCTTGATTATGGCAATACAGTATCTGGTTCAGGATAATAAACACAAAGGAATGTACTGGGAAAAAGGCTTGAAAAGAGAATCTCTACTCAAGATTATTTTTAACCAATCAGAAGGACAGAATTTAAAACCTGTGACAATTTGAAAAGTAGTGTTGTTGAGTAAATTTATTTTAATGACCTATGAAATAAAAATATATATAAACTGCAAGTATGACTGACTGCTGCCATACTCTGAGGAAGAACTTGGTTGAACCAGTGTTTGATCCTGCTTATGTCTGGCTTGCAGGAATGCAAAAAGAAAATGTCTCACTTGGTGAATTATGGAGATCTAAACAGCTATATTAACACATTTATACCTAATGCAGACATTTTTTGGCAAAGTTGCAGAAATGATGGCAGTGGAGGTTATTGATGGGAGCTTCCTTTGTGCCATTTATCACATCTATATGGAAATCTCAATCTGACAAGGTTATTCAAGAACATGATTTGAGTTTTCAGGTTTCAATTTCTTTATCACCTATACTAAATCTGTTATAACTGATCCATACACTGAGGTATTTTAAGTGTTTAGTATTTACTAATTCCACATCCTGAATTTTTGTGATGGATTCAAGATAGATGCCATCACTGCTTTCATTTCAATTCCAGATATTGTTTCCATTTTGTAAAGGTTTATCTTGAGTTCTATTTTTTGGAATGCCTGATAGAGGATGTTGATTTTCGGTTCAAGATCATTCTTATCTCAACTATGAATACCTATGTCATCAGCAGTGCTCCCCTCATCATCCTCTACACTGACCTCAGGAGGAAAAGCAGGATTGCTGTTTTCTATTAGTAGGTTCATTTGGAATGTGGTATGGAATGCTTAAATGATCAATATCCATCTCTTCAAATCTATGCTTGTAAATGCATATGGCATAATCTAGGAAAAGATTAAATAGATTTATACGTTCATTTCCTCTTTGTTGTATTCTCGATGAGGTTTGAAATGTAAGATTATGTGGACCAATTAAGTTCTTCTATTAGATTGGAGGAAGTCACATCTATTGATGTGGTCATATGCTGCTGTGAGATCAACACAACAGGTATACAATTTTTGATAAAAGAGGTAAGCAATTTCTTGGAGTTATTTGCTCATATATATGCTATCATTACATCCCTTACCAGAACAAAAACAAACTGAGTTGTCAGTTGACTTTCTTAAAATGATGAGAACCTAGTTTAGTTAATATAATGTTCATTGAAAGTATTAGAAAAAAAATTAAATAAAAATTTGCACTTATA
Organism: Acanthosepion lycidas; assembly: GCA_963932145.1. Classification (NCBI taxonomy): domain Eukaryota; kingdom Metazoa; phylum Mollusca; class Cephalopoda; order Sepiida; family Sepiidae; genus Acanthosepion; species Acanthosepion lycidas. Next base: position 133,535,234 of record OZ010578.1, on the reverse strand, counting down.
TCAAGTTAAATTAAATGCTCCCCCACCAATAAAAATGACAAATATTAAAATAAACATTTAAAGGAAAAAGTAGAAAAATATTACAATAATTACTGGATATTGTTGTGATGGTAAATATTATCTGATGCTTATAAATTTCCATTGCTTTCCAGTCAGCTGACTGTTACTTCAGCAAGATTCTTCAACTGGTGTACTGTTTTATGAACAAGGCCCACTGGTTGAATTGATCACTAACAATATCAACACATTTTGCAGTAGAATGTTTTGGAAGTTTATTAATGAGTGGTCCATTTGATTTCACTTTCATTGTACATATGTACTAACAGGAAATGACATAGTATAAAAATAGCATAGGAGTATTAAAAGAATTGCCACCAGATAAGGAAAGTATTAGGTTGGTGCAAAAATAATTTCATTTTCTCACATAGTAACATATGTTAGAAAACGAAATTATTTTTGCACCAACCTAATAGCATACAGATGCAACATAAAACCAAAGGACATTTCAACCTCAGCTGTAACTGTTAACAGGATATAGACTTACCAACCCTGATAAAAGGACATCAATGCTGTGTCTCCTCCTGAGCATATAAAGTATCAAACATATAATGTGGAAGATCTCATCTTGGTAAAGGCCCTGCAGAGACAACATACATCCAAATTTATAAATGGGAAGAGTGACTGCAATTAATAGTTTGCACTCAATATGGATCAACAAGATACCACATCCTGTATTGATCTTTGACCTGTTTTGGAGGACAGGTGTGATGGTGAGTGACCACAATCATGCATTATTGGAAAATGAGAAGGTGATTGATCATGAGTCAAGTGCATCACATTCCAAGCATATTATCCAGAGCCTGGTTGGAGTACAGCTCCAACACCTCAGAAGATGATTTATTTGAAGAAATGACAGAGACCAATCCCTTGCGAAGGAGCACTAGGCAGCAAAGGCTAATCCTATACTTTTTACCAGGGACTTGCTGGTCAGTTTGAAAAGAGACACTAAATAGGCTGTGTATTATTTGGCAAGAGTAATTAAATATAATAAAACCTCTACTGTGAATGAAGCACATTTTTATCTGAAGCATATATTCTAATATTCATAGCAACTCTCAATATAAATAGAAAACACTAACCAAGAAAGAGAGATAAACCTGCAACAAGAGAATGATGTGTCAGTCAGCAATAGATACAAAGCATTCAGCTGATAGAATAGCTGTTAATATTGTTGCTAATACCTTTTTCTATAATTATACATTATAATAGCTTTAGGCCTAATTTACAATGTTGAAATATAATCATTTTTTTTTTTATTTTATTTTATTTTGTAGTATTCAGTTTGCTGTGCAAAAATGTAAAATATTCATGTTGTCATTCAATTCCTCTTACCTTCATGATATCCAGTGAGTGTTAAATTTGCTGTGTCTTCTTTCTTCATTATGTATCTCAAAATTTTAAGCAGTCTCTTTATGATTGTAATTATAAGTTTATAGTTCCACATTTCCTTAAGACTTCCTCATTGTTCATATGTCATTCTTAGCATTTCTCAGTAAAACCATATCTCTGTACCTTCAAATTTCTTCTTCATCTGTAAGGAGAGTGTCCAGCATTATTATATAAGAAATGAAATATTACATACTAGCAGTTCAGTACTCTTTCTTTTTCTTTGTTTTTAATATCTTTTATCTCTTATTACATTGCTTAGTTTCTGAAAGACATCTTTTCCTATTCCTATGCACTTTTGGATTTCTGCATCACATTTTTCATCATCTGTTACTACATTATCCAGTTAATTAAATTTCTATATCAGATTGATTTTGATATGCCCAATACATAACTCACATCTAGGGCTGTTTCTTTTATAAATAGCCAAGCATTCTCCTTGCTTATATTTAATAGCCTTTTCTTCTGTATTTCCTTTACTACCTCATCTAAGAGTTCTTTTGTTGTTGCCAAACATACTTATGTTAATATCCATGATACACTGACTGTCATAGTATAGAACAGAAGTTGATATTTTTACAGCAACTGGATATAAAACAAAAATTTTAATCATCACTCAGATTGCTTGTTTTATATTCTTGTGCCAAATTTAGGATAATAACCTTCAGTGGTCTAGCACTTAAAATTGAAAATCAGAACTCTTTAGATGCAATTTCATTTTCTAAACTAATTTGTTATATATATTAAACAAAACATCAATAATTTTATCAGTGCTAGTGGGAAGTTGAATTTAATATTTACTGTTGGATATATATATATATATATATATATATATATATATATATATATATATATATATATATATATATGATAATGAGTCTCACTGGTCATACGCAAAAAGACCCCATACTTTTATTTAACAATCTCCAATTCTCACTATTGAATTAGGTCAGATATACTTGTCACTTTTACAACAAATCTAGCATAAGGCCATTAAATTTTTAAAGCAGCTAACTAGGATGGAAATTACAGTCATTAGGCAATAAAGGAAGTTGTTAGAATAAGATAAAATGATTGCTGAGAATGCAGCTAAATCCCAACCTCAAGAGAGAAAGGTTGGGAATGGAAGGTATTCATTTGCAGGACTGACACAGAGCAGGGATTGGCATAGACCTCATATATAAGACCTTTAATCTCAAGAGAAGATTGTTTGAAAGATTGATAATTGTCATTTGTAAGTACCAATTGCCATGGAAAAATATAGAAGTGACAGAAAGGATATAAAATCCTAGATAAATGTCTACAAATTTCAATCAATTCTGTTCTAGCTCAAAATGTGTTGCTAATCTTTATTGATCTTTTTTTTGATAAAGTTGTTGTGTCAGACACATTTTCAATACTGCAAAGATTAAACAAAACAATTAGAATATCTTTCATTAATTACATGCAAAATATTTTTCCCAAGTAAAACTAAAATATAGAATTTTGTTTAGAGTAATTTTCAACCAATTTAAAACCTTAAAATGTTTTTACTTTTATAAAATTTTTCAATAAATCACCATGCCAAATTTGATGTCCCCAATAAAATATGTTTTTGTTAAATAAGCACAAGTGCTTTTTAAATAAAGAGATACTTGAAAATTGCTGAAATTTACAAGACACTAGGAAAATCATGCAGATTGATCAAAGACAATACATTGTTGTCTATTAGGATTCTTCCCATTTTGAAATAATTCCTGTTTTTATTCTTTTGTTGATTGAAACACTGAAGTTTGATCAATGCTCAGGTCTATTTGTTAACATCATAACATTGAGAAATTGGAAAAGATAAAAATAAAATAAAATTGTATATGTGGATAGCATAACACTTATCAACCTGAAAAGTAGAATTGATGAGGTTAGTTAAATTCTGTCCTAGTTTGTTGCATTCACTCTTGCATTAGTGCCCTTGGACAAGGCATGAACACACCTTTTCTTTCTCCTCCTCTCCACCAGCTATGGGTTAAATAGCAGGGTAACCTGAACTCTCAAGTCTTTCAGTGGTAGCTAGTCTAGAAGAAGCATGGAGGAGGAAATGGGAAACCACTCCACTATCTTTCTCAAAAGGTTATGGCAATTCACACATTAAAGGAAATTGGGATCACCTATATCTCAAAAGGATATGGCATTTATTTTATTTTTTTAAATATGTCTTATTCTAATGTATGAAAAATCATGACCTTTACCCCAATGCTCAAATTGCAACTTGTTTGTGGGTATGAAACTTTTTAGAAACTGATGTTTGCATAAAGGAAAAGTTACTAAAGATCAAATCTGTTGTTTTTTTTTAATAATCCATCCTAGAACAGATGTTGATTTTTTTTCCCATGCTGGAATGAGAATAGAAGGTTATATGCATGCACACACATATACATATACTTTTTAAAAAAAATTATTTACTGTTACATTATATATTATTTGACATACTTTTTATTACATTTTCCTAAAATTTATCAAAGTGGTGAGGTATTTTAAAACTTTCTCTAGGATTCAGTTAATTATTTAGCATTCAACAGAATTTTCTTTTTATTTAACTTACTACAATAGTGACACTATTCAAATATACATCCAAAATTATTTTTATTTTTATTGTCTTTACCCATAATTATGTCTTCCAGATAATTTCTAAACATTTTCATATTGTGATAAAGAAAAATTAAGAACTTATCAAAAGTACACATTCACTGTATTTTGCTTAGAATGAGAACTGGTCACAAAGTGCACAGATATTGTGTGTATGTGAGAGAGAGATTTTCATTTCTTTATTGCTTTTTCTTTTTTTTTTAAGGGTGAAACCTTTTTATTGTTACCACATAAGTAGTGAACTATAATTGTTGATCTAATACATGTAGACTGATTATTGGTTCAAAACTTATTGGAATAAATTCCTGTTACAGTATGGTATAACTTCCATCTTGTTGGTTTCATATGATTTTCTCAGCTTGCCCAGTCGGTGGGGCATCAGAATACACCGACTGCCCCCCTGCAGAGGGTAAAAGTCCCTCAATGGGGCCACCTGTTGGCCATGGGTGGCAACCTGTAATGTCTGGGGATGGGATCCTGGTGGTTGAGCAGGTTGTAACCCAAGTGTAAAGCGGTCACAATCCTGTAACACACCACTTTGGCCCTTACCTGGGCTAGACGGGCGGTTGGAGGGGCCCGATCCGATCAATCGGCTGGTCATGTCAAGCCCCATCATATATAATCCACCACAAACCTATAACTGACACTCCTCTTCCGAACCAAAACTAACACTTAACCCTAAATATGTGATGGAAGGCGGTGGCTGAGGGTCAATCAATTTGGGAGAAAAAAAGGATCTGACACACCTGCTAAACCTTCACAGCCGTAAAACTTGGATAACGGAAACAAAGGAACACACGTGCTCAAAGACTCCAAAGAGAGTATACCATTCACGTAGCCCCGACATGGCAAGGCGAATGGGTTTCCCCCTTGTCATGTCCCAATACTGGACTCCGCGGTGGGTAGGAGCGTGGATGATGAACAAAAATAAAAACAATCAATGGAAAAAAAGAAATCTTCCAAGAGATCACATGTGGATAATGACTCTGAATCAGAAAATGATAGTGAAAACTTTCCACGATTTATTGTTCTCGAAGCAATAAGCAACAAAGCACTAACAGAAATATCTCCATTTAAAATCCAAAAAGCTATATCAAATTTAATCATACCAAAAAATGTAAAAAAACTACAAAATGGAACATTGCTAGTGGAAGTGGAAAAAAAGATATATGCGGATACACTAATAAGACAAAAAAAACTACAAGAAATAGAAATAAAATCCTACCCACACCAAACCCTAAATTTCTCAAAGGGTGTAGTAAAAAGCAAGGAGCTCTCCCTGTGCACTCTAGAGGACATAAAAATAGAACTCCAAACTCAAGGTGTTACAAATGTCAAAAGAATCACAATAAAGAAAAATGAAGCAGAGATACAAACTAATACCTACATTCTAACCTTCAACTCCCCCCAAATTCCGACAACAATTAAAATTGGATATGAAATTATAAAAGTAGAACAATACATACCAAACCCTCTTCAATGCTATAGATGCCACAAATGTGGGCATCACAGAGATTCCTGTCGAAACTTAAAAACATGTGGAAAATGTAGTGAGAAAGAACCAGAACATAAAGAAGAGAACTGTCCAAATGAGAGCCTATGCTCAAACTGTTTGGGAAACCACTCTGCCCTCTCAAAACAATGTAGTATCTACAGACAGGAAAAAGAAATAATCATAATAAAATACAAAAAAAATATATCTTTCTCAGAAGCACGAAAGGAAGTTAAAAATAACATAAAAGAAAACACCTACGCCTCCATGGTACAAAAAGCAAATAAAATCAACAATGAAGATAAAATAAAAGGTACAACTGAAATAACAAATTTATGTAAGGAATTAAAAGCTTTCCTTGAAGAATTAAAAACCTTTTTAATTGAACTTAAATCGGATCAAAATAAAAATAAAACTCAACAACCCAAATCAACTGGAATTAACCCAGAAGAAGGGAAAAACTCTGGAAAGAAAACATAGAACCCTCTTCTTCCCAAACCCAAACCAAGAAAATGAAAAATAAACAAAAAGACAAAAAAGTGACAACAGAACAAGAAAACACTCGATCAAGATCTAACTCAAAATCAAGAATCAATATATCAAATGAAAATAAATTTGAACCTATGGAATATATGGAAATAGAAGAGAAAGAATATAAACAAAATCCAAAACAAAACCCAAAATCTGACCGAAGGACACCACAAGCAGTTGAAGACAAAGCTTTTAAAAACTCAAGAGATGGAAAAAACTGGAGGACAAATGATATAAACCTAATAGGTAACTTTACCCCCAAAAAATGAAAATATAACTATGGCACATAAGATCCTGCAATGGAACTGTCGTGGAATAAAATCTAATTACAATGAGCTACTCATTCTTATGTCACTACTGTATCCAGCCATCATCTGCTTACAGGAAACTGTTTTACAAGAAAATGCAAACTTAAAAATTGAAAATTATAAACAATACCACTATAACCACAATACAGGACATAGAGCTAATGGAGGAGTGTCAATATTGATTAGAAATGACATACCGCAAAATACACATTAAAACTAAATTACAAGCAATAGCAACACAAGTGACACTAGATAAAACCATCACAATTCTTTCCATTTATATACCCCCACAGGAACCAATAAATACAATAGAAATAAACAACTTGATGTTTCAAATAGTGTATATGTATATGTATGTGTATATGTGTTTATAGACATATATATGCATGCATGGATGTAGATATGAAAATATATAATCAGAAACAATCACAAGAAAAAGGAATCCAAAAAAATACAGTAGATTATGAAATCCAACAGCCTCCCAACCTTTTATACACTATAAACATCTTAAATTCATAAATAAATATGGCTTCGGCATAAAATGACCCAAATAGGAGTTGACATGCCGTTAAATCCAATATCCAATTTTCTCAGCACTAGTGATGATTGCCAGTGACAGTCTCTGGGAGAATTTAACCTTGGGAGAACAAACTTTTTTCTATTGTTTACTGTGCCTTCAAAGATGGCCTATTTCAGTACTGCCAAGAGTCATCTGTTATTCTTGCTGATTAAAAAACTAAATTATTATCAGTCTTCCCAGACTGACTAAAATCTGAAGTGTGTGTATGTGTGTGTGTGTGTGTGTGAAACTCACTACCTGCAACAAACCATATGTTCAAAAGTTTGTTTACTGATAAACTTCAACTTGCGAAATAAACTCAAAGCTGTCTGCACCAGCATTCTCTTCAGCATTTTAATGATGTAAAGTTGTTTTTAGCACAGTTTTTACAACCTTTGTGGTGTTCAGGAACATATTTCAGATTATAAGACTAATTCATTTTTGTGTTGAATATTACATAGAATTATAACTAAACTTTGGCCATACAACATTACTATTTTCTTGGGAAAGGTACAAATTTATTTCCCCTCAGTTATGGGTTAAATAGTAAATGTTGTATCTGGAAAAATCTTTGTTATTCTTAAATTCTCAATGTAATATTCACTCACAAAAAAATGAATTAGTCTTATAATCTGAAATATGTTTTGAATACCCCACAAAGGGTTGATAAACTGTGAAAAAAAACAAATCATTCAATCATGTGACAAGATGGATGGTGACCAGAGCCCAAATGTGGCTTGATGACAGTTGACAGTGTTAAATATAGAAAGACTTGGTTCTATGGTATAGAACTGGAGAAAAATGTATGAGAAGTTTGTTGCTGGTTGATTTGCCTGAATTAAAAGTCATCAAAAATAAGAATTGTGTCTGTCTTTTTGGGTGGCAGATATCCAACAAAATGATCTTTTTTTGGTGGGCTAAGTGTGTTACAAAACACAAAAGGCATGGCCTTTCTCATGAGGAGCATACTGTTATTCACAGCTGAAAAGTCTGGCATGTATTTACTTCAGTTTGGGGAAATTCTCTTTCACTTCTAGTAGACCCTTGCATTTTAGTGACATTATCACCTTGCTTAGGGTGAATTTGATTTTAAAAAAAAAAATAAGTCATGACCATATATAAGGAGATTCAACTTCATGGTAGACAGGAAATTCTTCAACTCCATTCATTGTTGCTGAGTATTGGAAGCTGCTGGTCATCATCTCCAGAAGAAGGCTCGCTGACACTATAAGGAGAATTGTCATCTCTCTGCAACTTGCATGCTGAAGAAGACTCTCAGGGAGGCTTTCAACACTGAAGGTTCTCTTTTGTCTATCTTGCCTCCCACTTCAGACATAGAGATACAACTTAACTCTTCCTGGACTTCCTCAGAACCAAAACAGTTATCTCAAGTCTGAGGGAGAGTGGCAGGACAAGAGGAAGACCCAACTAGCAGCAGGTCATCAGTCCCTATTAGTTTTCCAATTTGACAACTGTGGTGAAAGAGAAAGTCATTTATTGAGAAAAAGGGTACATGTGTTCTGTATGATATGCCAAAGACAAAATAGAAACATCTAAGTAGCAGCTGTTGCGATAAATGCATCTTATATGCTAATATTGTGTCCTCTCCAACTGCCAACCAATGAAAAAATTGTTCTGTCGATAAAAGTAGTTGGTGTTCTCAAACTGGGAGGCAGTTTATTTTTCTACCTCATCCATCAGCTTGCAAGTGATTGTTGCCTTGTGTGTTGGATTTCTGACCATTTATGTGTATTGGGATTTTTTACATTGTACCTATGATTGTGATTTTGACATTTCTTTCTGCGAGTTTGGACTTGTGGTTTGTTTATTTCAGTTTGTAATTGAGCTACCATATCAATTTCTGAACAAGATATTTCAACAACATGGCAGAAGGTAAATTTTATATAAAATTGATTCCAGAATTTGATAGCAGTGGGTCAATAGTAGAATGGGTTGAGAAAGTTGAATTGGTATGCAACCTCTGTGGTGTGAAGTGGCACAAGACCATCATTCCTCTTCAACTGACTGGAGGAGCATTTGTAGTGTATCAGCAATTGACTGAGGGAGAGAGAATAGATGTAGGATAAATTAAGGACATGCTATACACTGCTTTTGCTGCAGACATTTTCTCTGCATATGAGCAGTTTGAAGCTCGGAAAATGTTCCCTGGGGAAATTGTTGATCTTCACCTGGCCCATTTGAGAAAGTTGGCAGTACTGTTTGAAGGAATACCCGAGCACATGATGGTGTGCACGTTTGTTCAGGGACTCCCTGTCTCCATACAATGATATATTCAGTCAGCCTCTAGGGTGAATTCACTGCTGCTTGAGGAGTTACTGCCCTGAGCCTGAGTGCTTATGAAGGAAGAGTCAGAAGAAAAGGTACTGGGTTGCAAGGCCCAACCAAAGTAAACATGTTCTCTCAACTGTGGGCCCTCCTGTGAGAATCAAATGCTCCAACCACCTGGGGAGAGACTGCCTCCAGAAGAAGCAAGTGACTCGAGCATGTTGCTACTGCATCATAGGTGCCAGGTACCAGAGTACCTGTCACAAAATTGTCCAGGAAGCAGGTCAGGGGGAGATGCGTTAACGCCAACCTCGTCCCCCTCCAGGATGTATATGCAGTGCTAACAGTTGTGATGCCTCTCCTACATGAACACGTCAGTGCCAGTCTCTCTTCCCTGCAAGTCATGAAAGAGATGCTCCCTAACATACACATTGATGAGATAAAACATACCAATTTCATGGATACAGATTACTCACATTTGCTTATGAACATATCCAGTTGTTGTCCATGGAAAAAACAAGAGGTGAATATGCTGATAGCTGACGGAAGGGTCCTCAGAAGTTGAGAAATCACAAGCATGGAAGTCCACTTAGATAATGGTAAACCCATCAATATTGTTAGGATTCAACTTGCTCCTCAAGATGGATGTCATTGAGAGGTTGGGCAGTGTTTACATAACAAAAATGTGTGAAGTCAGGTTTGTTAATCTCCATATTTGTGCAGCCATGACTGTAAATCAACCCAACTTTACTGCAGAATTTGACAAATGTATCAGGACCTGGACAGCATCATAAAAGTGGTCAGATGGACACCCACCAGAATATCTAAAAAACCAGGTATCTGGGTATCCTGTGTCTAAGAAGGCAAGGAGTGAATATCAGCATGAACTACAGGCATGAATAGATGATAGATGGCTGATACCTTACCCTGAAAAAGAACTTGGTCCCCCAAGGGGCTTGATCCCATTAATATTAGTGGTTCAAAAGAAGAAAGGAAAGGTCCACTCAGCGTTAGATTACCTTGAGCTAAATGAGCATGTTGACACATACATGGCTCATGCAGAAGTTTGTGCTGAAAAATTGAGAGAATGGTAGAGAAAAGGAGCTAATGTTTCCATGCTTGATCTTTGCAAGGTATACTTACAAATATGTGTGCATCAATCGCTGTGTCCATTTAAAACTGTCATTTATAAGGGGTGGAGGTACTGTCTGACAAGAATGGGATTTGGGCTCAATGTGGCACTGGCTATCATGAAAGCCATTGTGGATACCATGCTGGCAAAGATGAGTCCATGCTCCAGCCCACTTCAGCCTATATTGATGACATCTATGTCAATGAAAATGTGACATCTGCAACATGTGTAAGACAACATCTTGCTGATTTTGGATTCATGTGCAAAGACCAAGAATGATTGGAGGATAATACCCAAGTGCTTGGCTTGTAAGTATTGGTAGAAGCAGAAAACACCCTCTATTGGAAGCATGGGAGTGAAGTACCAAAAGGACACAAAGTTTTGACTCTATGAAAAATATTTTCACAATGCAGAAAATTAGTAGGACACTTTCCCGTTTGTGACTGGATCCATCAAATGCAGAAAAACTGAGGTTACATCAGGCTGGGATGATGAAGTAACAAATACTCCCCTGATTATGGTTGTCATTACCAGAGTACAACAGGACAACTCTCTGTGGGGCAAGTGGTGTGTCAACGGACATGAGTTTGAAGTATGGGTCAATGCTAGCTTCCTTGGAACTGGAGTGTCCCTCAAGTTAAATGCTGGTTGTGTCCTGTAAAGGACATTCAGAATATAAACGTAGCTCATTTGGAAACTGTACTCAGAGGTGTTAATGCAGCACTTCAATGAAAGGCCAAAAAAACTGCACTCATTCATGGACTCTGCATATATTCAAGGAAAGATATCTAACACTCTCACCAGAAAAGCCAGAATACACACAAAGGCCTTAAGTGAAATGCTCATTTGGAGAAGGCTCAGCACCTTGGAAAAACTGGTCAGTGAATATGACTTATTAATGGCCATAGCACTGGTGATATCCAACCAGAACTGAGTGAACAAGCTGATGATGTACCGTGAAGATAGCTTGATGTAGTGAGGAAAGAGATGGAACCCGTGAAACTTTTCTGTGCAGCATCAGTAAGCAAATGCAGCTCAGACAAGATAAGGTCAGTACACTGTCAAAGTGGGCATCATGGCATTAAAAGGACACTGTACATCATAAGGCAGATTGATCCTGCAGTATCCAAGGCAGTAGTTAGGACCACAGTCAGAGAATGTAGAGAGTCTCTGTATATTGATCCATCACCAGTATGATGACCAAGAGTAAAGTTAGATGTTAGTGATGTGTGAACCTGGGTTGGGATGGCTATCACACATCAAAATGGTAAATATTACCTGACACTGATTGACTGTATTGACTCACTTGATTCACAATCTGGCAACTACTACATTGACAAAATTCAGCCAGCATCACCAGCCATTTAAAGGCTCTATTTTTTTTAACAGGGACCTCCTGCTGAACTTCTCACCAACAATGACACTGCTTTCCATAGTAAACCATCCAAGGAGTTTTTAGATGAGTGGGGAATCCATATCCATTTCCACTGTGCACACATCCACTCTGGTGAAAGGGACAGTTGAAAGTTGCAACCTAAGCGTAAAACAAATTGCTGTGAGAAAACAATGCTCAGTGATGGATGCCGTATATTGGCACAACATTACACTCAAAGATGATATGTTACCTTCCACCACACCTGCCAATGATATTTACCATTATAGGTTCCAGGCACAAGGTATTGATAAAACCCCTTCACCAAAGAATGTGGATGATTGACATATAGGTTAAGGGAACATGTGTGGATAAAACCCCCTCAAAACTGATGTACAAGTCAATATCAAGTGGGACGTGTCACAGGGATTAGAAGCCTGCGCATGATTTTTGTTGATGGGATGCTGCACCATGTGAGGGATCTGTGCCCCTTTGTTGGTTCAAACACATCAACAAGTGATGTCAATAACAAGTCCTATAACAATGTGTGATTGGTCAAAATAATAGATTCTTGAGTATGTCCACGGAAAAAAACAGCACTCAGCCTAGTGGAAATACATCTGATGTCACTTTGGGTGGTGATTAATTGAGAGAGGAGATGGTAGGTTTTCCTTTGAGAAGCACAAGATTTAAGAGACCCATCTCTGGTTGTCACCAGTGTGATTATGAGATCAGAGGGAGTGTGGTGAAAGAGAAAGTCACTTACTGAGAAAAAGGGTATGTTTGTTCTGTACAATATGCCAAAGACATATTAGAAACAAGTCAGTAGCAGCTGTTGCCATAAATGCATTTTGAATATGCTAATATTGTTTATCCTCTCTAACCATCAACCAACAAAAACTTTTTCTGTTGATAAAAGCTTATGCTGTTCCTCCTCAGAGGAGTATCTGGCAAATGAGGCCTCCTTCTGGTTGCTTTTGCTGTGATCTTGAAATCAGGAATGAGTGTAGTAAACTACCACAGAGGGCAAAGAGGCCCAGGGTTGCATACTTTTTTTGCAACAGTCACAAACAAAAATAACTTACCACAAAGTTGCAGATAGTGGGTAGCACTCTGTGTGAAGAGAAAATAATGAAAAAAAAAAGGTTAAAGTGCCCCTGTTTTTAAAACTGAACCAATTGGCCAGTTCTCTGGCCAGTCAGTAGTAGTTTAATGTAATGGGCGGAATGGCTGGTTCTTTGGTCAATCACTGGCAGTTTGAGACAATAAAAATCCAAAAAGATGAGAGTGTAGTGGATTCCTATTGGTGACAGTTGTGCTGTAGGAATGTCCAAAGTTTTGAAACCTAGTGAGGAATTTCAACACTTCATCAGAGGTGTAGTGAAGTTGCTACACAAGCTGTAGGGGATAGAATTAATCATTTTCGACTATTAATTAGCAAACTGAGTTGGAAACTGAGTTGGATTGTCTATTGGGCTCCAAATAAACTTTTATTATGAAAGGTATGACTGTCTAAGATAATCTGTATTTGGTGTACATGATCAAAGACAAAACCAATAATGAAGCCATTTTGATTCATTTAGATTAGATTAATATTTTCAATAGTGTTGAACATCATTTTTTTTAGAAGCTATGATGTCTGTAGATGTTTTCAAATCACATGTTTGATCCTCTTGTATGATGTGTGAAGATCAAAACCTTATATATTGTCCAGGTCTGTTCATTTTCACTTATTGTGCTGGAACCCTTCCTGTGTAAGTTGAGAGTGAACCTCATGTAATGTATGTATGTTTGTAATGAGCAAGGTGGAGATTGAGAAGGTCAACAAAGAAATTAGATTGTATAAGACAGCAACAGGAATCAAAATTAAATGCCATAAGTCTGTTAACTTCTAGTTGTGTTTGTAGAGAGGCTGTCCTCTCCTGAACACCTTCAATTGGGCCAAGGTGTGTGCTTTGCACAGCTATCCCTTCATCTTTTACTATCCATACTTCTGCTCCTGTATATCAAATGGTGAATAGACAGTTGTGTCCTGGACAATTGTGTCTCTAGACAAATGTGTCCCTGGATAATTGTGTACCTCTGATAAATTTTTAAAGTTACCATTTTCATTTTTAAAAGAACTGTTTATTATAGAAATTTGCATACCAATACTTTTAATTACTCTAAACAATCAGAAAGTTAGTTAGCATAAATAAAAAAAGAGAGAAAAATTTATTTTTTTAAGCAAGAAAAAATTAAGCTAGCAGTTTCAGTTCACTCCAACAGTGTATACCACAAACATCTAATAGATTCTGGATTTTATAGATTATATTTTTATTTGGAACCCATGGCTAAGTTCTGAAAAAAAAAAACAAAGTATGAAAAAATATTTGTGGATGAGGAAACTTACAGCTGTCATAAGAAAAATACAGATGAAACAAAAACATACTGTATAGAGCAATCTTGCAACACTGTTAATCTGTCATTTTAAATGAAAATAAACTTTTAATTTTTTTATTTTATTCTATTTATTCCTCTTTTAAAAATTTATGATCACTACCTATGCTTTTTTCAAAATTTATGGTAGTTGCCTTTAAATTATCAGAGGTACAAATGTCCAGTATGCCACAGTCCTAGAACCATATCAACTACCAGAGCAAGAAGAGGCCTGTTTAAACTAATTTGGATTCACAAGATTCCCATTATATGTTGCAAGTTCTGTTGCTTCCATACATCTGAGGGTGGTCTAGGGATGTCAGATTTTGAGACCTACTGACATTTTTTGTTGGTACATTTTCAAGGCTGGATGTGTTCACAAGTATAACAATGATAGTGGAGTATCACTCACTATGGTGCCTAGATGAAAATATCTCAATAACAAAAGATCACTTACATGACTGGTGATCTGCAATGAGCTTTGGGTCAACAAAAAGTCTTTCAAATGGAAACTGGTTGTTGTACTAGAATGCATCAATTTTACTGATATGGAGGAGTCTATTGAGCATATCTTCATTTACTGTGCAATTGCATATCTGCTGTGTAAGCTTGTTGAAGAATAAATGGTCCTCATATTAAAGGACACTTTTTAACTTTGAAGGCCATTTTCTTGTAAAGTGGGTCCATTGCTTGAGAAGAAGAAATATTATATTGTCCTGTATTTAATAGGCAGTGACACAGCTGATGCAAATCTAACATCTCAACCTAAACTCTGAAAATATTACTATTTTTTTTGCACTCCACCCCAGCCTTTTGAACAGGAGTATATGTATATCCCTTGTTTCCTGTTTAAGATTGGGTTTCCAGTTCCTACCAAATTATACTCCAACTCTATACTTCTAATGCTTCTGCCTAAGCTCTGAAATTTATACTATTTTGGGGTTTGTGCAAAAATTTCAGATAGAGTATATCCACAAAAGGACAATATGAAAAAAATATTTTCATATTATTGGGTTGCCAATTCTTTCTAAAGTCTTTTCCTTTTCTTTCACTTTCAGTAGCCCCTTGTGTCTTGGTGGCATTATTGCCTTGCTTGAGGTGAATTGATTATAAAAACAAATTGTAGTAAATGAATCAATTGTTTTTTATTCACCTTGCAACCTGAAATTGTAAATATAGGTTTAGTTAGAATTTTCATAGAGAGAGAGAATGTGTTTTTTTCAGTGTGATATTACAGTAAAAGGAGCAATGAAGAATGGTTGGTTAGCAAGTTATTAACATAGTGAAGACCAACATCCACCTCTTTCTCCAATGTTCAGCCTTGTACTATATTTTAAATATAAAGCAAGATAAATATTTTCTAGTTTGGTAGACCTTTGTGACTACATCAAGCAGTCCTATAACAATGTAATTGGACTTTTGAGCTGAAGAATGTGTATTATTCAAAGTTTCACTGAACAAAAAACATGAATCTAAAAAGTTAAACCAGCAAAAGAAGTTAATCCTTATTTATTTGCAAAAGATAAAAAAGTCATAATGATCACTCTACATATAATTCAGTGTTAAATAACACTTCATATATGGCACCCAGCATAGATATGATGATTTTAATGTCTTATGAAAAAAAGAGTATTAAATGAATAAAAACAAAGTACAGATCTGCAAGTTAAAGCTTCAGTTGCCTCAATGTGACAAAGGTGAAATTGTAAAATGTATTCAAGCAAGGGAGACAACTCAGTATAACATTTTCTTAGCTAAAAATCGAGCATAGATTCAAATTGAACAGATGTTTGTGCTGAGAATGGAAGTTATTGTTCTTTTCTTTGGTTAATCTCTGCTTTCATACTACATTAGATTTAGTATATTTTGAAGTGAGCATATGTAGTGTGTGCAAGAGTGTATATTTTGTGCAAAGTGCATATAAACTCATGTAAGATACAGAATAATTGAATATTCACCTTAAGAATTAAGTTGAATTAGCTCTTTCCAAGATGTAATCTGATATTTTTAAGAAGTGTCAAACAATGCCAAAAATATCAACATTACAAATAAACTCCATTACAAGAGGCAAACTAAGGAAAACATATCACAATAGTTTTATTCTTATCTTCCTTTATTCAACAGACAATATGATTGAAAATATCAGCCTATCCTCTTGGTCAAGTATTTTTGTGTCATGCTTGTGTAATTTAGGACTGTACTGTAAAAGTAACTATCTGAATAAGTATTCTTAAAGATGAATGTTAAAAACTTTAAATTCAACCAGGCAGAACACAAAATATACATTGTTCTCTCTCAATTCTAATACAAGGTCTATCTGAAATGTATCCAGACATTTTGAATATTATTTACATTATTCAGACTATTGTCCTCATCTTTGTCGCTCCGGCTTTCTTCATGTCAAATGTTGAACATAACCCTTTATTTTGCTCACTGTCAGTTATCTCCTGTTAATTTCCCTCCACTGCCTTAACCAGGTATTGAACTCACACTCTTTGGGTCCTCTCACTGGATCTAACCAACACCTTTATCCACTGTGCCACGTGTCCTTGAGGACATCTGTGTATGAATTTCTGGGTATTATAAACCTAATGTCTTCAGCAAACATATATATATATATATATATATATATATATATATATATATATATATATATATATATATATATATATATATATATATATATATATATATATATATAAGTGAATGCTGAACAATATTCTCACAAAGGGGGTAATTGAGGCAACGGAGATGTGGTTCTACAGAAGGATGATGATATATGTGTGTATATATTTAGGCAGCATATCTTCCTTTAAACAGGTTTCATTGAATAATGTAGACATATTTATTATGTCTACTTATTTTTATACTAATTACAGTTTCTTGATGTTAAGATGAAATTCAGCAAGGAAAGTGCCATAGTTTTTTTTTTAACCCAAGTGCTTTTGATCTTTTCTAAGATCATCTTCAGGGGTAAATTACAAAGACAAACTTATTGTAACTGCGATAAGATCTGCATTCGTTTGTGATAGTGATTTTTAAAACCATGTGTGAATGCACTCTGTTACTGTTGTTTTAGAATTTTAAATTTATCCATTGTAGATAAGTAGACACAATGTGGCTATTATTATTATATGAAACATATAAGAAAATATGCTAATTTCTTAGCCTAACTGACATGTTCAAGATTAGATGAAGTTTGTGCCTAAAGCTTGATTTAATTGAATATTTTATTTCAGAATTCTATTGATTTCATTTATTCAAAAATTGGATATTAAAAAAACAGTTCAATAATAAGCATGAAAATTTATTACATAGGGAAGCAACATGATTGAGAAAGCATTGTAACTATAAACTAATTGTATGTGTAGTGCCATGTTTTTTGTTTTTTTTTGTTTAGTGGTTGGGGGCACAGTGTTCATTGGATTCTTATTAAATTTGCTGCAAATGGCATTTAAACAGATCCAATAATCTTTTTAAGTACTGTTGATTTATTCTTTAATTACAGAGATCAGTATTACATAAAATCACTTTTACTTATTAATCTATGAACAACAATCACTTTCTGAAAATGGTTATCTACATATGAGTAAACAATGTTCATGCAAAATATTAGAAATATTCTATTATATTTTTATTTAATTTTTGAAGGTTACTTGATTTGGAGACAAGAGTCATAGAATTATGTCCTGACATTTGAGCCTGCCATGGCTTTAGTTGAAATATTTCCTGTCACTCTAGAAATA
>OZ010578.1:133454630-133502130 GCA_963932145.1 Acanthosepion lycidas | reverse complement strand
TTTTTTTAAGAAAAAAAAAAAAAAAAAAAAAAATACAATCCTGCGAGTGATTTTGATTGGCTTCACAGGAGCCAATGTAATTTATTTTTAGTCACAGAAATAAGTATAACCTGCTGGTATTAATTTCTGCTGGGTAATTCAAAATTTTGTGTAGGTTGTATACATTTACTGTTGGCAAGATCCACACTGTACCACCAAAATGGAGGGATCTTTTCCAGAATTAAAGCAAAAAAATCGTTACTCTCCGTTTTACAAAATTTGCCCAAATCAGGGAATTACCAGATTTAAATGAAAACTTCAGTACTTATTCATTAGTTAATGAATGAATTGTATACAAAACCATGGAAATATTGTTTAGTGATCAGTTTTACTCCCCTCTCCAATATCTCATGTTTACTTTTTAATTTCATTGTAGTTAGTTATATAAAGAAAAAAAAAAAATCTCTGAAAATGTTATTTCAGCAAAAAAAACAAAAAAAACATCAAGTATGAACATTAGGTACCACCACATACTTCCTACTCCCACCAGAAAAAACTCATTTTAAATGTCTTCTTTGGAGTTAAATTTTGGTTTTATTTGAAGGATAATAGCCTAAAGCTACTTCATAAAAGAAAAATGAATTTCTGTATGTAAAGTCTGTAAGCATTTTTATAATATTGGCATATTCACTCATGGGACAGCCATTAGACAAAAAATGTAAACAAATTGAAAAATCCAATATTTGTCCTAGATGTGTTTCAAAGTCAATTAGTAAACTTAACTGGATTTTATAAATGTAAGATGAAAAAGAAAATTGAAGTAGTGCTTATACATAGCAGTGTAGGTCAACAACTACTTTTGTCCTGTAATCTGTAGTATTTTTTTTTTAAATTACAAAAAAGAAATCAATTAAAAACTATTGAAATTATACTTTTCAGTTTAATTCAATGCTTCCATTTTCTTACCCGTTTGATTATTTACATTATTCAGGCTATTATCCTCATCTTCATTGCCATATTCACGTCTCAGCCATTGTATACTCTGGTGATTCAAACCAAACCCTTTATTTTGTCCACCAAGGTAGATTGTTCTAATTCCACATACCATGCCTCTTCCAGAAGTCTTATTTTCCCTTTAACTCTCCAAGTTTTTTTTTGGTTCACCACTACTGTAGCCAGGTATTCAACTCACAACACTGGATCTAACACACTTTTATCCACTGGGTAACTTAAGCAGGTGAAAGTAATGCAGAATTTTAAGAGTTATATATTATAAATTATTATAATTAAAAGAAAAAAGAAAAAAAAAAAAAAAAAAAAACAATTATTTTAAAAATTCATTATTCATTGGAAAATTTAAAAGCTTTTCTAATTAAATAATGTCAATGCAATAAAACTGACATTATTTAATTAGAAAAGCTTTTAAATTTTCCAATGAATAATGAATTTTTAAAATAATTTTTTTTTTTTTTTTTACAATTCAGAGCAGATTTTCAGGAAATGAGTAGTAGTTTGTAAATCAACTTTATCATCATTCTTCAAGGAGTTCTGCTTTTATTTATGGAATTCAAATAAAAATGTCAGAAAATGTTGAAGATGCATTTTATGGAAAAGCCTTGAAAGTGTAAACTGAAATAGTCTGATAGCAATCTACACTGGATAACTATATATGTCTTATATGTGAGGTTAAAGTAGACTAACAATGTGATAACTGATCAAACTAGTCAACTGATTTTTCAGCCCAATAGTAAAGATGATTGTTGGAAAATTATTCCAAATCTAATTGGTCCTCCAATCAGAAAAATAAGGTAAATTTGATAAAGAACAGAGAGTGATGGTGAAGGCATCCATTTTCTGGAACATCAATATTTGAACATTGACATCAAGTCAACCTTATAGAATGGCAATAACAAAATGATTATCAAGAGATGGAAAGTTTTGCTACAACAATATACAGAAGACAAATTTATCAAAATTTGGAACTAATTTGAAATAAAAAAAAAAAGAAAAAGAAAAAAAAGAGCTCTGATAGTGACTAATTTCTAATAAATATTCCAATACTATTCAAATGTTTTGCGAGAAATAAAAACAATATTGAATGACTTCCAAATAAGGTAAAAATCTAAGTCTTATGCTAAATAGTATAATCATCACTTGATGCTATTTGCCTTTATTAAATCTGCTTAAAAATTACACATTAAGCAAGATTTATTGAATAAAAACATCAGATAATATATATATATATATATATATATATATATATATAAAAAAAAAAAACATGCATCTTTTACTCATTCAGTCAGAAAACTGAACTGTCATTTGTTGGATGACAACTAAATTAAGAACTGATGAAAATTTCTTTGTTTCTGGCATTATTAGCAAATGGTAAAATATTTGTCAAGTTTTGTTATATATTTCTAGGTGTAATGAATCACAGTAATTTGTTATCATAATTAGGTATTATCAAGAGCTGTAAATTAATTTTTAGCTCTTATCTGCTAGAGATTAGAATCTTTACATTGAGAAATATTTACAGTAACCTAGGCAATATTTCTAGCAATTAAAAAAAAAAAAAAAAAAAAAAAGCACAATAAAACTATGGTCAATGAAAATGTTTGCATCTCAATCTTTAAAATAAAATTTTTTTTTTTTAAAGGGGGTACAAGGGGTCTTAAAATTTTGTCATTCCCCACAAAAGGACAAAAGCAAAAAACATTTTGGTCAATGAAAAGATTATTTATTACAACTTTGATGTGAAGAGATTTGAAAAAAAAAAAAAAAAAAAAAAAAAAAATCACATGTACAACAAGAGCAGTCAATCATTTGGGCAAAGTTTGAATGCAGGAAAATAACAATTTTTCTCATCCAACCCAAACAAGTTTATTTTCTTGCTTTGCAAATAATATATTCTTTATTTTTAAAATTTGTTTCCCCCCCAACTGAGGAGAATAGAAAACAAAAACAAGTGGGGCCAACAAATAAACCCTACAAAATGTCCATCAGTCAAACTAGAATAGAAAATTTATTTTTATAAACTTTATTTTCATTAAAAAAAGTTTTCCCGTTTGTTGTTATAGTTTCAACTTAAGACTTCAAAATATATTAGAAATTTTTTTTTTTTTTCTTTAATTTCAACCTTTTTCTTATAATCATTTAAAGACTGATGTTTTATGAAATATTCATATGGTTTATATACATGTGTGTGTGTGTGTGTGTGTCTGTGTGTCTGTGTGTGTGTGTGTGAGTGCGAGATTGGGGGGGGTGCAGGAGTACATACAATCTGATTTTGCCATCATTCTTACCATTTGATAGCAAATGGGGGAAAGAAAAAGAAAAAAAAGAAAACAGTTTCAGTTTTGTACAAGTAAATGCCCATGTTGTGGGAGGAGAAGGAGGAGGGAAATCTTTCTTGGTATTTAGAGTCAGCCGGAATGTTTTGGTAACAACTTTTCTTTGTACACTTCATTCACACAACTTTTTATTATGCTATAGAAACGTTATTCAGAAAGCTTTTTATGTTCACTGGGGTGAGTAGATCTGTGTACTTGTAAAATTCCACAACACATCTATGTTTGAACAGAGACAAATACACTTTTTTTTTTTCTATTTGCAGGAAAAACTTTCCCCTTTGTGACTGGAATTTTTATTTTATATATATATATATATATCAAAAAAAAAAAAAAAAAAAAAAAAAGACATGAATGAATGAATGACAAAATGTGACCAGTGATTAAAATGAAAATTCCACACGCAAACTAATCATTTTCAAATATCTCTTCTGAACATGAAAAGTAAATATGAATTTTTTTTTTTTTTTTTTTTTTTTTTTTAAGTTATATAAAAATTTCTCATTAAGATTCTTGTCAAGATCTCTTAATAGAACGTTTTTAAGCTAAGCCTTCAACTGTTAACGTGTCATGGATTACAAGTGTAAAATGAAATTCTGTTCGTGGCCACCATTTGCGGTGCTGTCCTCTTCAAATTGAAAGGAACTGCACAAAGATGGTTTGAAAAAAAAAAAAAATCAGTAGAAAAATTTTCTTTTCACTTCAAATCAAGTTTCTTTATAAACATTAATTTTTATGTTTAAATTAAAAGCCTATGAATATCTTATCAAAATATTGGGAGAAGATGAACTCATTATTTCATTTTTAAATTATAATGAAAATGGTTGATCTGAAATGTTATTGATATGAACCAATGATAGTCTTTCTTTGCATATAGAAATTTAACATACTCAGTTATTTGTGAAAATCAGTTTACTTCTGACTAAGAAGCAACTATCTGCCAATGAATGGGAGAAATCCAGTATGTTATATTGAAATGAACAAGGCAAATGCTCAAGAGTCAGCTTTTA
The DNA here is from genome assembly GCA_963932145.1 of Acanthosepion lycidas. Classification (NCBI taxonomy): domain Eukaryota; kingdom Metazoa; phylum Mollusca; class Cephalopoda; order Sepiida; family Sepiidae; genus Acanthosepion; species Acanthosepion lycidas. Next base: position 133,497,794 of record OZ010578.1, on the reverse strand, counting down.
TTTTTAGAAGGAAAAAAAAAAAAAAAAAAAAAAAAAAAAAAATTGTTGATAAACCCTTTTTAAATATGACAGAAAATTTATTCTTTAAAACTGGACATGATTATAGACTAGAAAATTAAATTTACATAAAAGTTGTCACTTGCAACCAAAATTAAGTATTTACAGGAATACAAATATTTTTTTTTAATTCTAACATCCAATTTGTTCATCTTCAATGAATTTTATGTTAAAATAATAAAAACATCTTTGGCCACTTCAAGGACTATGTTAGTGATAGAGTTCTAACTGGAAAACCTATTAGCAGCTAAAATAAAATAAATTCATAAAGAGGAATTATTAACAGTGGAGATTCGTCTTCAAATTTACAAATAAATATGCTTTATATACACAAGCACAAAAATCAAATGAGAATTTTTATCAAACTTCTGCTCTTAAGAACCAAATAGAAAAGACTTGGCATTTTTTTTTTAAATGTATACTAATGAAATGCAATGTTTAGCAATGACACTATGAAGCTAGAAATTTTATAAATTACATTCTTTTTTGTGCACACACATAAGGATATGTACATATCAGGAATTTTGAAGATTCACTATTAAACTTTGCTAAAGATTCTAGCAGAAGAGACTGGAAATTAACAGACAAAAAGAAAATATGTATTCGCATACACATATACATATTAAAAAAGGAAACACAAAAGGGGTTATTACAATATAATTTATCAAGAAAATAAACGATGAAATAAAGACAATGTTACCAACATTGAATGAACAGGATGTTTTGTTTGCAGTATTTGAATTGTACAAATTGATTCAAGTTTCTAAAGAATAATTCTACAATTTTTCTTTACATCACTATTTTATATTTGCTGCTTTTTTGAGTTTTTTTTTTTTTTTTTTTTTTTTTAATTTCCATTTTATCAAGTGAGAAAACAGTTTTCTTTTCCATAGTTCTTCCACAATAAATATTTATTGTAAGAGCCACCTTTCCTGCTGCTGCTGCAGTGGTTTGAAGAAAAATTGTAGAAGTTGCCAGAAGAAAACTTGTCCATTGAAACATGTTAGGGAAACGTTGATTTCACCACATGATTGATTTATTTAAAAAAAAAAAAAAAAAAAATTTTTTTGTTTGTTTCTTCAGTTTCCCCAGTCACCACTCAAGGTTGGTGGGAGTAGAGTACTTGCCAGCAACACTGTGCAATCAACACACATAGCACACATTCAGTCATACCTGCATGCAATGCACACCCTGCACAAAAATATTGTCCAGTTGCTAGTGTGGCAGTGTCAAGAGGGTAGTATGAGTCACTTGTCCACTTGCTAACTCCCCTATCTGGTATGATGACACTTGTGAAAAACCAAATGAGGTTCTTTATTCAGTTCAGGTATTTTCGGCACCGTCTTGAGCCACAGGTGCAGGGAATCTTTATCTCTTCAATGGGAAACTTGTAGTCATATGTCAATTCTTCTCCTCGTTTAATACTGTGAGAGGAAAAAAGAAAAAGAAAAAAAAGGGAAATGAATATAAAATAAAAGCACAGAGTACTAAGAGTTTCAAAATAAATACACTCCTTAAATCAATGATTCTGAGATCAAATGTTCAAAAAATAAAAGGGATCAGGGATGGAGACAATATGAAAATTTTTTTTTTTTTTTTTCAGTTAATTCAGGCTTACTTTGAATTTTTTTTGGCTACATAAATGTGGCCACTCATCAGAACAGAGTTAAACTGATGTTTCTTGATTTTTTTTTTTTTTTTTTTTCACTTTTATAAGTGTTATTTTTCCTTTTTGCTTCATGGGTGTTGACGGGTTGACTTTTCTGCCTTCCTTTTTCTTTTATTCTTTCCTCACCTTCTCCATTGATCTTTGGTTTATTGCTATCGTTTTGACCATTTAATTTAGGTTATAGTTGATTTTTTTTTATGTGTATATATGTGTGGATTCTTCTTTTTTAACCATTTAATTTAATTTCGATTGAGTTCTTGTGAGTGTGTGGCCATGTCTGCATGAACACAAATGTGTACATACACCCACCCACACATGTTTGTGTGTTCATGTGTCTGTGCTTGACTGTATTTCTGTTTGTATGTTTGCACCCCTATATGCGTAGTTCTTGGTATTATATATATATATATATATATATATATATATATATATATTTATTTAAATCTTTTTTGGTGTATATAGTTTCCTCAATTTTTTATTTATTTTTCTATTTTTGCTTTTGTGCATTTTGTAAAGATTACAGTTGTGGTAATTTGCATGTTTTGTGTGGTTAAAAATATATATATATATATATATATATATACACACATACACACACACACACACACACAGATAATACCAAGAACTATGTGTATATGGGCACAAATATACAAACACATGTGGATGTGTGTACATATACATGTATGTATGTATGTGTGCATGCCCCAACTCTGACCTAAATTAAATGGTCAAAACAGAGTGACCACTAATACCAACAAAATACAAATGCACTCACATAAACACAAATTAGACACAGATGTGCACACACATCAGATCACACCTGCATGAGCATACATACTCACTACACACAGAAAAAAAGAAAAGGCACACACAACAACTATACCCTAAATTAAACCAATGGTAGAGGTGACTATAGAAAAAAGGGGGAAAAAAAAGGAAGAGAAAGCAACAACCAATCAATACTCACCAAACAAAAAGGAAAAAAATAACTCAAAAGTACAAAAATCAGCAGTTTAACTCCATTTTGATGAGTAGCCACAAAACTCATGCTTACTTTTGAAGTTAAGTGAAAAAAATTTTTTCATATTATTTCTATTATCTTTGATATTGATCACAACCACAAAGCCTCTTTGCCTTAAATGCCTCCTTATCAGTAAACCATTGAAAAACCAGCAATTCTGGCTTCAAAAACATTCTTTAAAATTAACACATAAAATTTTAAGGCTGAAACCAGTAAATAGTTGTTTACTTGTAGATGAGGCTGGTTAGCACAGAATTCTTTCTCCTTAGTCATCCAAAGTGAGTGATGTGATATCCATGCAAACATAGTTTGCATGATGGTGTGCCCTTCATTTTCTTTGATAAACATAAGAAATGATTATTAATGTTACAAGTTATTGAATGAAACAGTCACATGAGCAAAGAGAAAAAATAAATAAATAATTTAAAAAAAAAAAAAAAAAGCTTAGAAAACATTGCTTTATATCATCTACAAACTGGTTTGGATCCATTAAAATATGTGATCACCATAAGAGGATTAGATCTTGTTATTTTTGTTGCAGTTCAAAGACATTCTCATTCTAAAGACTAGCAAATTCTCATATGCAAGAATAATTGCCACAGACGGAGTTACATAGGCAACATTTCAAATCACCATTTAACACCCTCTCACCACTTCAAGTAATTGTGAAAGTTTTTTTTTTCTTTTTTGTCAATTGACCTTAATAGATATGACAAGTGGAGGTAGTTGCATGTTGATTATTTGCCTGTCTTACTTGTCTACCAATCAAACGAGATTATATATATATATATATATATATATAAATAAAACTGCCAGCTGTTGCAATTGAGGAAAACTGAAGCTGAGAATCAGGGCACATTATATATATATATGCGCGCGCGTGTGTCTCAAAATGGTAACAAGAGAGCAGCACTGAACAATAAACTTTTACAGAATAACAAAAAAGGCAAATATCTTAGCACCGCCTACTCTTTAACCTAAATTAATTTCATTGTACAAGGAAACAACTGCATCTTTCATCCACCGAGTGAAAGAAAAAAAAAAAAAAATTCAAGGAATCCTTTGAAGATGTTCAAAATTTTCCTGAAAATAAATTATCTTTTTCTTCATATTTAAATTAAACTTCAAAGAATTTAGTGTTGTTGATCAGTAATTATGTTGACCCAAAGAAAAATCAATTTGTTAACCAAAGCTGTCAATCCTCACTGGTGTAACAATTTAAATCATTTATTAATGGATTGGTAGGTTACAGTCATTTGAATTAAATTCTAACCATATTTTTCTAAGGCAAACTAAATACTTACGGTCTCATGGCAAAAATGACTATATGCTTCTTGCCGTCAACCTGGATCACTTTTGAGTAACAGTTTGGCTGAAAAATAAAATTGCAACAAAAGATTACAAGTAGAATTTGTTTTTCAATTTAATAAAAAGAAAAAAAAGATACAATGAATGCACATCCAACTGAAATGAGCATCTCTTAAAATTACTTTCAAATGGTGGCAATTTGCAACATGAATGACAAATTTTCACTTAAGTTGAGCTATTGTGTTTGTTTGTTTGTTTCTGGAAGTGGGGAGAATGTTGACTAATTTTTTGTTGTGAATTTCATGTTAGATTTACTGTTAACAGATTTTCACTTATTCTGTCACTGAAACTTGATGCAACCTGAGGAAATTGTAATATATCTGATTTGTATGCAGGTTTATGTTTGTTCAAAAGAGGACTGAATTAAGCATCAGATAAAAATCAATAATGATTGACAATGCATTGGTTGCTTTATATTGAAACTTTCCTAAGGCTAAGAAGAGTCTCTTCCTTTATTCCTAATCCAGCACCTTAACTCTGGCTGTCAGCTGATGCCATTTTAAAGATAAAGTAAATTAATGATACCCTATGCCAAATTATTTCCTAAAATGCTAATTAATGATAAAATTTCTTTTGTTTCATTGAAAACAGCTCCAATTTCATGAAATCTGCTTATTTCTTGGGTTAGTTTCAATTTATTTCATTGGCTTGTTTAATTCAAGCTTTAAAATCTGAAGAATATTGAAGTTTGAAATGTGCAAATAAAATTAAAAAAAATCATTTTTATATTGAAAATGCAAATTTGCATAGAAAAGTTGCAAATTGTGAAAAGTAAATAAAAACTTACATCACAAGAATGATTGATAAAACGAGCAGCATTTCCGTGCATTGTAGCATCTACTACTTCAATGTCATCTATTCGGAACATATAACAGCCAATGCCCTAAAGAAAAAAAATGAGGAAAGAAAATAAGATTGCAAAATGTACATGTTTTTTTCAGGCAAAAATAAATGTATAAACCATAGATTACACTTATATATGAAGAAATTATCAAAAAAAAAAAAAAGAAAGAAACACTGAAGATAAAATAATGACTTAATATCATTGCTTCTAACATGACTTGTCATGGTACAAAAATATGAAAATTATAGGAAACATCAGTTTTTATTGGTTTACTTAATGCCAGAAGCTGCAAGCCACAAAGTTTATTGAACAAAGAGAATCGGAAGAGAAAGAAATAGGTTTACTTTGCTTTCATAGAATTTTTCTCGTTTGTCAGTCAGCTCAGCCCTGATTACTTCCCCTGCATATTCAATGACCATTTCACCAGCATCAATATTCCTCTTACAGAAAAGCCCTCGCCCATGGATTAGTGATCTGGTGGGGAGAAAGAGCAAGCCATGAAAATAATAGCATATACATGCAAAACATCTATCTTCATTTACACAATTTTTATATACAAAATCGTTTTGTTCTCTCTAAACAGGTGATATTTTTATACACACACACACACACACACACGCTCACACAAAAAACAAAAAAACATCAACAAAAAACAAAAAGGCAAATTTACCTGTAAACACCAACTGCTTCTCGTGCATGAGCTTGAAGATGTCTGAATCTCATTGCCATAGGTAAATCCATGCTAGTTGGACGCCTTCAATAAATAAAGTTTTCATTTTTTCATAATTGTTGAGCAGGAAAAATTTTTTTTTCTTCAACAGTACCATTTTAACTTTCAAATTATTACAGCTTAAAATGTTTTGGAAAATTTAATTTCCAAAACTAACCATTTTCTGCCGATTTTTTTAATTATATATATATATATATATATATATATATATATATATATATAACATTTGAAACAAACAAATTCTGAAATATTTTTTTTTTTTTTTAGCAGGAAAGGTTATCTTACCTGGATGACTTAAGAGCCATTTCTTCATCACCTGTTGCTTGGTTAGATTGTGGCCGATTACGATAACGTGACATCAAGAAACTAAACATGTCATACGGTTTTCTTGTGCTGAATGCCTCTGTACGGATACAACCACTTGGATTGACAGCTGGCTCCTGAAAACAATTTATAGTTATTATTTTTTTTTGTGTGTTAAATTTAACCTTTAAATTGAATGTAGATAAACAGCAGATTTAACTTTTTGCAAGTTGAAAATGATATCCTATAATTAATCTTAAAGCTTGAATGATGCCAAGATTTATAGACGATCAATATTAAAACAAATTACAAAATAAGTTTTTTTAAAATTCTTGGGCGTAAACATTTATTTATTTTAAGAGAATTCAATAAGAGATGGAAAATGAAAGTTATTTGCCCTCCCATCCTGCGCTTTTGGAGGGGGGGGCAAATAACTTTCATATTTCTTCCTTTAAATTTGAACAGTTTAATCTTAAAAGGTATATCAATTTGATATTGAAAAATAATTGAATATTTCACTGACAAATTAAGTTTTCTTTGAAATATAAATTTTTCACATCTTGCCATTTACTATTTCTTTCATTTGTAATGGACCAATTAACCTATGACAATCTTTTGTTGTTTTTCAAGATTTTCTTAGACTTCTCTTGATTTCCATTTATGAATCAATCAAAAACAGTCAGCCTCTTCTCCCTAGACCATTGTTTTCTAGATTTCACTCCGTGGTGTGGAGCAAGGTCATGTGGTAATATAAACTCATTGACCCCCAAATTTATCCTCAATGTAGGAGAAAAAGAAATGATCTAGAGCAGCAGTGTTAATTGACAGGAATCAGATCTTTCCAATACAGGCAATAGACATACAACCCGCAAACTGAGGGAATTTGACACATTTGGCAGTGTCTCTTGTGTGATTTTCTCAAGATGTGGCTGTGACACCGACCGGTGGTTGCAGTCCAGTGACAAATGTGACATCCACTGGTCACAACGTCAATATATGACACTGCCCGTGGTCAACTCCCAGTTGCGGCACAAAGCCGTAAGGTTTCTTCCACCAGCATTTTGGGGTTGACTCGTTGTCGCTGCCACCAGCCTGTGTCCCGGTTGATCTGGTCATTTTCCGGTTTGATACCAGCTTTGTCGTTCTCAGTTTGCCTCCAACGCTTGGTCACCGAAGAAACTGCTTTGATTTCAAGTCTAACCTACCCACGTTGTGACTTTCATCTTAGGTAGACAAAATCAATCAGGCGTCGGGCCATAGTGCAAGCTGAATCTGGGGTAAAGGTGATACCACACAAGTGTAAGTAAAAGAAAAATAATAAAACAAACTCACGAGGTTCAAATATATTGAGAAATAACAATTATCTTTATCTATCTGTTGAATACAGGAGTGTGTTTCTCTCCCGGCCTGTTTCTATGGATTCGTGACACTTTTTGTGTTTCTTAAGCGAGTTATGGTATCTTAAGTCATTCGTCAACAAAAACTTGCTTTTGGTAGGAAGACTAAGTCGAAAAGGACATGGAAAATCAGCTTCTGCGAGGCAACACTGTAACTTCGACCGTGTCTCTTGAAACTGCCTAGCTGCTTCAAGACGGTCGTTCATATGGACACCGACCAACTACAGGGTGGGGCCTGACGTGGTTCGAGTTCTTTGACAATTCCCAACAAGAATTCTCTTTGTTCTTAGACCAGGAAAATTAATTACTTCATTTTTGGGAGACTAATCACTTTCCGTTTCGGGGGGTTTCTCCCTCGTCTGTGAGGGAGGGTCGGAGGGGCGTTATCCTCCTAGACTCTTCCTCTCACACCAATCCCCTCAGTAGGTGTTAACAACTCCGTCTTTCTCATACATTCACCTCTGCCTATCACCCATGCTACCAGTTGGCCAATGATTTCTCTGTAGTGTGGGTGTGGCTAGACTGGCCCTCTTAGAATTATTATTGAAAATTTTGTTTACAAAATCCTTTTTTTCTTTTTCCTTTGGCCAAAACATTTACGAATCCCAGATTGCCAAATCCACTTTAGCTCGGACCTCTATCGACTCATTAATCACTGTCAAAAAACCTGACATCTGGGTGGCCGTGCCCACCTGACAATTAAATTCTTTATTTTTCTCATTTCTTAAAATTCTCTTCTCACCAGATGCTCATTTTCGAGGACACCGTGTCTGACGTCAACAGTTTGAAAAAAGTAATAACACTTTCATCCGCGATTTCCTTTCTCATGCCAAGATTCGTTCATACACCAGATGGCTTCCCTCGCTGGAATCAGGAATTAAAGTCAAATGATATCTCTGAAAGATAATATCTATTCTCTAGGGTGGTCTCAAGCCTAATTTTCTCCACGGTCACATGCGTCAGCTGGCTTTGTTTATCTTTTAGAATTCTGTTTTGTTTGACGCGTCACTCCCTTATCATGACATTAATTAATTTGACAGAAACACAGTATTGCTGTTTCTTACTGATTTTCTGTCTTTTGCGAAAAGTATCTTTTGTAAATAAAATAATTTTTTTTTTTTTTTTTTTTTTGTCATGTCGCTCAGTCTATCTTTCGGTATAGCTCTTTCTCGCCTTAAGTATTTCCCATTTTTAATTTCTATGGTTAATTAGTTAACCAATTACCATAACTAAATAGTGTCACATGGCTCTACCAAGGAAACACAGAGTTCTGACTCATCAGTGAAACAGACTCGGTTCCATTAGACCAACTCTCACCCAAATTAAACACTTCTATTTCTGCTTAAAAGTTGGTAGTGGTTTTTTTTTTTAAATTTTCTCTGCAGTCACCTCCAAAATGATGGGAGTGTCCAGAGTGTTGTGGATTGAGAAACTGCTACATCTACATCATTCTAGGCTTAGGAAATTTCACCACAATTGGCAAATTAGTTGGAAATAAGGACTATTCATCTCTAGCTGTTGTCTTGAATTTGAAATGTCAGTTGAACAGTTTTTAATTTTTTTTTTAGTTATTTTTCAAGGCAACAGACTGATAGCATCCAACAAAGACAACAACAACAAAAAGATTTTTTTAAAAACACTGTTGTAATTATAAAGTACATTGGGAAATTAATAGGGTGTGAATAAAAGAGTTGAATGAAAATTACCTGATCATCATAATCCCTTTCTCGCTGGTGTGAATGATAACTAAATTTATAATTATTACAGTTTCTGGCACCGTGCAACTGTTCCAATAAATAGACCACTGAATGATGGCTGACACCAAACATCAATGCACCATTCACATCTGAAAGTAAAACAATTATAAATATACCTATTTATTTACTTTCATATATCTCTCCCACTCTCAAACGGACACAGACTGATAAAGCAAAGACTATGTTCAAGCAACTCTCAGAATACATAAGCACGCCCCTAAGTCTATAGCCTCATATTAAGAATGAGGAGATTTTACACAATATTTATTTTTTTTGCATAATTTTCCTTGTCAATACATTTAATTTGATGGTGAATATTAATCATGGATTATACAGTGAAAATTTTCAAAATTGGGTGATTAATTATTTTTTTAATCATTTTTAGGAAGTCAGAAAAATAAACATTAAAAAGATTTTTTAAATAAAAATGTAATGGTTTACATATAGACAAGACAAAACGAAAAAGAAAGAGGAAATATTACTGTCCTTTGTAGCATCCTGACAATATCCTTGCAATTGAGTATTGTAATGATATTGTCAAGTGAGAGAGAGATTCTTTTGAAACAACTAGTTTACTTACTTGCATAGGGTAATTGTTTTATCTTGGCCATTGCACGCACATCTTGTACAGCATCAAACACTTGTTGCCATGCATCTGAAAGAAATAATATAATAATGCAAACAGGAAAAATATTCTAATCCTATTCAAAAGGTAAAGGATTTATTACAGATTCACCGTCTTTATTTTTTTTTAAGAAAAGGAATTTATGAGTATCAGACTAACCTTCCATAGAATAAGCACGACAATAAAAACCATCCTCACTGGAAATTTCAAACATGAGATGTGGAGCGGTTGGGTCAGGCTTTGGTGTTGGAATTGGAGGGACAGAATTTTGACTTTGTTGACTCATGAAAGGCATTTCTTCTTCTTCTTCTCCCCCCAATATCTGTGATGGACATTCATTATTTATACAAGGATGAGATTCTAGCCCAGATCCTGGAAGCAATAAAACAGCCATCTTAAACAACAGACGTAACTTTTGACAACACTTTGCAAAGAGCACTTTTCTAATGATCCTTTTAGTCTCCACCCTTTTAAAGGTGAGGTTAGTGAGCCAAAAGAATGGGTTAATCACCTGTTTTAAATAACCAGGTTTTTGTGGCAAGTATTTTTTTGCACATCAGTTATATATAAAAAAAATTCTGGAATGGAGAGTTAAAACAAAACCAAAACAAACCTACCTTTCAGATCTAAACGTCTGTGCCTCACAATAGGTTTACTCTTTCGACGACTTCTTGGAGTTGGTGGCTTACAAACATTTTTACTATTAGGAATTATTTGTCCCCTAGGTTCTTGTGATGTTTCTGACAATTGATTAGTTGTGTTTATTAACACATTTTGATTATTAAATTTTTGGTTAACCTCTAGAGAATTGATAAGCTTTTGAGGGCTAACTTCCAAGGGACAAGAATTTTTCTGATAATCTGTTGTTAATCCATTCTTATTAGCCAGATAAGACACGATCTGCTTGGTTGATTGTACACCAACATCAGACGGTTGTTTACGTAATAAGTTGGGCCGAGTCTTTTTCACAGGGGGCATGTAAGACTTAACATTAGTTATTTGGTGATCTTGTTTTGAACCGAGATCCATTATAAACTTGCTGCCCTTTTGCACCCCCGACAAAATTTGGGAAGTATCACACGAATCTATAAACGATTTTCTTTCTTCCGGATTTTGTTGCCGTAGAATTCCTGGAACCTTGGCGTTTGGCTTTGCCTCAGGCGTATATGATATCATTTTGTGCATATCACATTTGTTAACCACTGATAATCCTTCTGGGTGGCTGCTGTTGGCAGTAGTGATACATTTCATTGGGTTGAGAATTTGTGTTTCATTAGCCAATTGATTGGAACTGACAGCTGAAGTTGTAAAGACAGCAGGGTTTGCAGTCTGGTTTGTTAATGCAGGAGCTTTGAAAATCTCCTGCAATAGCTTTCCATAGTTGTAGATACTGCCCTGCGGTTGGGGACTGGTATTTGCAGAGGCAACAAACTGGGTTGAGGAATTGTCTACAAGAATCTTCACAATGGAATTTGGAGTTTGCATAGTGGGTACTGGTGTTTTGTGTATAGTCTGAATTGAACCATCTGGCAACAAGACTGAATTTTGTTGGGGAGGGACGGCCACCGTGGGTGACTGCAATTTTGCAGAGGTGACAACCGAACCAAGACTGCTAGCCACCTGCAAATGAGGCACGGAGGTAGCTATCGAAGATAATGGGATGCTTGCAATGGACCGACTGATTGTCACCAACTGGTCAGTGGGTGTAGGCAAAACAAAACTGCCAACATAGTTGATATTTAAAGTTGGTTGTGGCTGAGATGGCTGACTTTTCGATGACTGAGCAAGGGTTATGGGAGTGACAGCAGCAGCGGCGGCAGCAGGGGCAAATGCTGTAGGTGCAGCCAGTGGTGGTAAAGCTGGAGTAGATAGGACTGGGCTCTGAAAGATAGGTCCATTGGCTGTTGTGAGACCAAGAACGTGAGGTGAGGCACTTTGCATAGGTACACCCAGCTGCTGGGCAGGAGCCACCATGCATGTTGTTTGTGATGTTAAACTGCAGACAGTATTACATAATGCCATGGTAACCACTGGTGTGGTCAGCACTTGCGAGGCCATTGTACTTGGCCTTACAAAGAGGGGTGGTTGTGACGGTTTTGCCTCCACACTTTTCACAGGCACTGCCTGATTATTTGAACTGGCTTCGCAGGTGTGATGGGAATTAACAGCCAAGAGGGATGAAGTGGTGGACTGTGATGATAATGATGATGAGGATTGGCTAACTGATGAAGTTTGCATAGCAGGTAACTTCGGATCCTTGTTTACTCCACTCACAGGCTTTGTCAAAAGACAGTTGTTTATTTTCTTCAAACATTTCTGAGAGGTTTCACAGCCGACATTGATGATACTGTCTTTGGGTCCTGAATTCAGTTTAAAATTTGATTCAGAAACAATGCTCCTATGAAGTGATGGTGATACAGTAGCAGTGTTGGAGGTTGTAGTTAATGGATTCTCAAGAACATTCAACAAAGATTTTGACACATTGCTTGTGGCATCAATGCTGTGAAAGATGCGTTCAAATAAGCTCTGGTGGCCAGATTTGTTCTGGCTTTCTGATGAACCATGAGTCGATGCTCCCTCTGACAACTTAGATGTATCAGTATCTTTGGAAACAAGTACATTGTGCTTCTCCAAAGAATTACGCTGATTGACCAATGGTTCGCTGCTTCTGTCAGCATGATTTGGCAAAATGGCCAAATCACCAACAGAAGATGATTTTGCCGAACAGACTTTGCCAATTTTACCATTGATTACTTCAAACTTTTGCTTGTACAAACCTCCAGGAACTTCAACAACAGACATCTTCTTTGCCAGTGCAATATCTGAAGGGAGCTTCGGCTCAGCAGACTTTAATCCAAGCAGATGCCCAGCTTTCTCACTTTTGGATGTGTCCGGTTTACTCAACTTAGTAGCCAGCTCCGACAACAAATCCAAATTATTTCGATTTGTACCCGCAGGAATAGTAAAACCAGTTTTTGGACAAAGCATAGAGTTGTTGCTCTCTTCATCAGACTGGAAATTCTTGTCAAGGAAATTGTCATAGGGCAGAGGAGAAAGGGTGGCATCAGAATCAAAATCAATGTCATCATTGTTGCTAGTTTTCACTTCTGGTTCTCTTGTATCACTGTTGCAATTATTGTTGGGTTCACTTTGCAATTGACAGACTTTTTCTGCTTTTGGAATGTCAGAGGAAAGCATTGCTTCTTCACAGCAGCTGCTATCACAGCTGACACTTTTATTACTGGTATGATTATCACAACCTAATAATTGTTCTGGTTGATGGAGCTGGTTTGGATTATCACAACCTGTTGTCATGTCCTCAACAGGATCTGTGCTTACTGGTGCATCTCGTCGGATCTGTTTGTTCCGAGACTTTATGGCGTCCAAAGAATCCATGCCAGTGATGTCTGAAGTGCTGACTGAATCGTGGGAACGTTTCCGGGGGCAAAACTTTTTGATCAAGTTCATTTCTGCCTCCACTTCTGCAGCCACTCTTTGAATCAGAGTTGTACTGCGCATTGGATAACGTGGGTTACCAAGGTAACGCCTTGGTGACCGCAAACTGTCCTGCTCGTCATCTTCTTCCTCACTGGTGCTCAGCTCAAAGTCGCACTTTTCAACATGCGTCTCAAAGCTTTCCTTGGTTCTGTAGAGTCGTTTACATGTCGGACACTTGAAGGGGCCCCTCTCACCTGGACTACTTTTAGCTAAGCTTTCAGCTTTGATCTTCAGTGCTATTTTATCATGTAGGGGTATAGCATCCTCAACATTTTTCTTAATCGATACGGAATCCCCACATGTTGTCGTTACCGTTTGGGGGTCTATTAACGATTGCGATGCAAGCAGAGATTTGGTACGATCGTCTCTACAGCTCCTAGAAATGGCCTCCAGTGGGCGCTTAGCCAGTGCCTGCTCACACATTCGAGATACTGTCTGTCTTAAGGGATACACCTTAACTGGTGGTGAGTTTTTATTGCGTTCTTGGTTCTTGACCATTTCCAACGAATTATCTGACCAGGTTTTATCACCAAGCCAAGCAGCCTCGGCATTATTCTCTTGTTTGATTTCAGTTCTGTGACTTTCCTCCTCATTTGGGAAATTGCAACAGTCAACATGACTGGAATCAATCACTTCCCCCCAATTCTCACCATTCATTATTTTGCATTTCAAGTCATTCAACTGATTTGTAACAATTGCTGACGATGTTTGCTTTTTATTCTCAATATGAGCTAGCAATTTATCATCAACATCATCATCATCATCAATACTAATGGAATTACCAGACGAAGAATCTTGCTTTTTCAAAGGAGTCTGTAATCTCATTGGGCTGTTCTTTGAGCAGAGTTTTTTGGCTCGCTTATTCTCAACATTTCCATGATAAGTGTTCTTTACATTTGGAGGTGATGACTTTAGAGAAAGTGCGTCCGAAATGGACAACTTGTGGCCAATGATCTTTCCATCAGCTCCATAAATTGGAGAAAATCTGTTAGATTTACTTTCCCTCGAACGAGATGTCAATCTTGAACATTTACTTTTGTTCTTCAGGTTCATGGAGAGAGTTCTGCGATTGAGACTGATCACTTCAACGGGTTTATGCTCCACACCAAGATACATTACTTCTTTGTTGCCCTCTGTTAATACTTGAGCTTCAGTAACATCATACAAAGATGTCTCATGGAAATTATCAGGCAAAGTCTTTTTCCCCATAGTTATCATGCGGTTACAATGCACTACATCAACAGCATCACAACATTCTTCTATACTCATCACCTCTTCAACAATGTCCGGTTCTAGTTTTGCTTCAGGGGTCTCCACTTCTTCTACACCACCTGAGATTATCACCGAGTCTGAATCATGTTTATCTTCATCATTCCCAGCCACTTGCAGAGCTTCTGTTGCCAGCTGAATGGCTTCTTCAGTCGTAATATCTTCACCCTGAGCCACTACAACGATTGCTTCCATGTCTTCAGGTAAGCTCTCTAACCATTTCTTTTCATCTTCCCCAGCAAAGACAAGGTTGCTGGTGTCTTGTAATGTCTCCAGTGCTGTTTGAGTAGACGGGCTCAATGGTTGGGCAATATCTAAGGTCGCAACTTCATTTTCCTCTCCTAAGCATTCCATATTTTGTGAAGAATTGTTTGCCTTTGCAGATGGCTCCTCTGACCCAGCAAGAAGTTGGGTTTCCTCAATTTCTTCAGCTGGATTTTTCTGCTGACATTGGTTATTTGCCTTCCCACCTTCAGGCATTTGCCCCAAGAGATTGGATGAAGCAGCTGTACAATTCTTACTGCCATCATCATCATCATCAGCCAATTCTGATTGAGATTCCTTGGA
Organism: Acanthosepion lycidas; assembly: GCA_963932145.1. Lineage (NCBI taxonomy): Eukaryota > Metazoa > Mollusca > Cephalopoda > Sepiida > Sepiidae > Acanthosepion > Acanthosepion lycidas. The sequence continues at coordinate 133,482,689 of OZ010578.1, read as the reverse complement.
TATTGTCTTGGTTGATTCTAGTTGATCTGAATCAGAGAGGACATCATTTAACTTCAAATCAGCTGTCTTGGTTGCACCAGTTGAAGACAAAGAGTGTGTAGCCATAGTGGCATTGGCTAACACTGGGTCCTCGATCTTTGTAGTATTGTGTTCTATGGCCAGTTGCTCATCTGAAGCAGGATTAGTTAACTCCTTTTGGCACTGAGGCTTCACAGCTATAATACGGCATGTATACACACAACGACGATTTACATGCTTGGTGCTCCAGTAGACACGGGTAGAACTGCAAACCAAAATAAAGAGAATCAAAATATGACCTTTAAAATTTCAATTCTGAACGTAATTACACAATAGGAGCTTATGAAACAGTTACTTTGGCATTTATCTACTGATATAACAATTTTGGTTTTAACACAAATATTGAAATGCAAGCTACAATTCCAAGATATGGAAAGGAAAAAAAAAAAAAAAAAAATTTTTTTCATACCGGAAACCAACAGGTAAGAGCATGTCCCATGTGTCAGACAATGGAGTTAAACTGCCTAAATTTTCAATTGTGCATGAGCCTGAAAGGAAAAAAAAAAAAAAGCAGATATATGCGTGTGTGTGTGTTAATGAGAAAATGTGTGTACATACCAATATATCATGAATTATTGTTAAACATGCAGAAATGTTTACACAAAAATTGAAGTAAAATGTAATTTTAAGCATATTATTTTTTTTTTAAATGTGCAAATACATGTACATACATATACAGATGAAGAGGAACAACAACAACAACAAAAAAAAAAAAAAAAAAAAAAAAAAAAAAAAAAAAGATGAAGACAAAATAGATTTTCAGAAAATATACACACCTATGACAATGTTGATGCTGGGTGCTAGCAATCCTTTAACCCAAGATTTCTTGGGGTACTTTTGAGGATCCATATAAATGCACACTCTGCGGATTACGTCAAAGTCGTTGTCTTCTACCAGCTTTTGAAGGGGAATAAATTGAAGAGAAAATAAAGTAAACATTATAAACACATCTTTTAAATGCCATAGAAATAAGATTCAGAAAACTTATTGAAAACTCTGGCAACATTTTCCTCATTTAGAAATGCCATTCATTTTTATAATACAAACATTGCCTAATTATAAATTTATAATTTTTGGTGAAAAAAATGCCTAATGGAATGAATGGTGGGAGGGGGTGAAAACATCAGGATGCCACCCTCCCCTACTGTTCAGGCCCAGAACTTTTCAGCATCCTAAAGTAATAAAGTAAGAAGGAAATAAAAAATAAATAAATACTGGTTGTAAGCTAAATGAATTTCAACATTAATGCTAATTAAAGATAGGAGGTAGGAACTAAACAAGTATATTAGTACAAAGATAAAAAATAAATAGAACAGTTTCTGTAAGAAAAGAGTTTTTGCCTTTGTAGTAAAAACGGGATACAAAAAGAGTGAAGGAGAAGGAATTAAATCAACATACTTACATTCCCATCAACTTTGTGCCGATGGTTGTAACAATAAACTTTCTTATCTTCTTGAAATACACAACATTCTTGTTTGGCACACAGGAAGTGGAAATTGGCAGGACAGCCTCTGTGGCAGCAACCGACAGTGGCACCTGATCGTGTACACTTGTCACAGCGCTGAAATAAGCAAATAAAATTTTACCACATGGAGAGAGAGAGAGAGAGAGATCGGAAAGAATGATTTATTTAAGAATTGTGTGTATGTGTGCGTGTATGTATATATATATATATATATATATATATATATATATATATATTCAATCCCAAACTAGTAAGATTGGGAAAAAAAGTTTTATAGCAAATTGCATTTAAATGTGCACTGTGTAAGGTACAAATACAACTTCATTAATCACTTTAATTAAAAAAGTTTGTTTTTGCTAAGGAATAATGCCTTGTAAAAGGTGTCCTCACCATCATCTTGCCTCGACTAATAGCAGTTTGCACATTCTGCAGAGTCCCATCCATTTCATCTTCAAAAGCTTCAGCTGACCACAAAGCACAATTGACATGCACCCAGTCATCCTGACCAACATATATCAGACGACCCTCCTCCTAGAAGAGATTTATAGAATGCATAAGTAATTGGGCAATTTCTATGCACTAAGTAAAAAAACATAATAGGAGTCCAGTTTCAGTCACTTTTGTTACTCTCCCCTGTTAATAATATATATTTTTTCATGTCGTAAACATGTTATTTTGCACAACACATTTTAAAGCATGACAAATCTTTTCTTGATTCAAGTTCTAGGAGTTGCTTTTAAAAAGAATTGCCCACCATTCATCATAGTTTTCAGAACCTAAACATCCATTTATATGAGGAGACAGAAGATGTTGTCTTTAAGATCTTAAGATGTATTCTTAAGATCATAGAGACACCAAGTAACTTAGACATTTTTTCTTTTTATTTACTGTGAAATTGTTTGAAATAAATGATCATCATTTCAAAAGACATTTTTTTTTATATCATTCTTGCCATTTTCATAAAGAAAGAAACAAGTAGAATCTAATCAAGGTCAGACTATATTTACCTCAGGTTGAAGGTCTGATGCCTTCCAGCAAAGGACACATGTACGAACATCTTCCCAAAACTGTTCTCCAATTTCAGTTGTATTTTTGCCATCGTTAGATTCAACACTTACAGAGTTCGATGAAATAACTATAAGAGACAAAACGAAAAATCAGCTAATGCTTATTGAACCAGAAAATAAAAACACAGCTTCTTGGAAAAGCGGGGAGATATCAGTCAGAGAAACTGAAAACATATCTGGCTCCTAATATTTATTTCTCTTTAACCGGCATTAACTTTTATATATATAAAAGAAAAAAAAAAGATTTATGCAAATTATTTACAAGTCTTTTCTGAATGTGAATGAAGGGCGATAACTCTAAATGAATAGTTTTCGTTTGATAGACAAAAACGCTTTACACACCAGCTTTAGAAGAGGACCTTACAGGTGGTCGACAGAGCTTTCTCAGTGGGGCAGCCTTAGATGATAGTGGCTGAGATACTTCTTTCATCCACTGTGCATAATTGTGGTCTGAAGATGGGGGTAGCACACCATTAGGTAACATCCCTCTAGAAAAAGAACAATCACATTAAAACAAAACCAATCAACAAAAATACACACAAATGGAAAAATCAGTATTAAAGTGATCGAGTTTTTATTAAAAGGCCCAATTACTTACGCTGGTAAATTTTTATTATGGTCCCATAAAGCACATGCCTTGACATTGAACCAAGGAAAGTATTTCTCCATTTGCTGAAAAAGAAAGTCATCGTGACAAAAATGTTTTCAAGTATAAGAACACTGGCAATGTATTTCCTATTTTGAATCCAAACTAAACATCATATAGTAATTAAGTATAAACGCTAAAATTGCATTGCCAAATGACTTCATTAAAACAATTTTTAAGCAATATTGTAATGATTAGTACAATATAAACAATTTATTTAACTTTTGAATTAATTTTTTTTATCTGCACCAAGATGCAGAAAAACTATCATATATACTCATGGATAGGTTGAACCAGTAGATAGATCCCACCTTTAGTTTTGGGTTGTCCAAGAGGGTATTTGCAGTTGACTCGCAGATAGGTTGCACTATAATCTTGGGAGTTACATGGCTCTCTTAACGTAAACATAACTAATATTTATTAAATATTTTCATATATTCATAAATATATACACACCTGTAAATGACTACTACACACTGAATAACTGTAAGCAAAATTATGATTGGTTGTAATAGTGTGGTATTTACTTATCAAGTACAAGGCTGCTCTGTTCGGACAAAAATTTGGATACCAGTAATCACTTCAGTCCTAAAATCACTTGAAAATGTGAGTATTTCAATGTAAATCAGATAATAAATGATAAATATGAACAGTGCAGATCGAGCACTTTCATTCACCGTGTGATGAGGTACTGTTGGAAGAGACAATTGCATAAAATCAAAACATCAGGAAAAATTCATTTTCTCCCTTGCTCAAGCCCAGGTTACTCCCCTGGAGTACTCATACAATACATTCTACTTCAGATTCTCTATATCAAGCGGATAGGTCACACTCCTGATTTTTAGTGAAATGGGGAGGGGAGGAGAGAAAAGTGACCTATCCTCGACTATATATGGTAATAATAAATATTTACAAGATTGTTAAGTTCTATAAAATTAAAAAATTGGATAACTTTATAAACTTACTTTGATAAAGATAGAGCGGACTGAATTGTTAGCTCTCTTTCTACTGACCGTCTGCCCTTTAGGGTCATTTACAGCCGTTTGGATTATCCGAACCATGTCTTCAGTAAATTGTTGCTGAAAATTAACCAATAAAAAACAAATTATCGTCTCCTCATATCAATAAAAAAGAGGAAGAAAAAAAAAAAAAAAAAAAAAAAACATACTTTATATTTAGAATTTATACAGCATTGAGAGTAAAAAGTTAAAATAATTAAAAACTACCAATTAAAAGTATGTATTTAAGCTTAAATAAAAAAAAAAAAAAAAGAAAAAAATGCTTTCACATAGTTTGATCCTTGTTAGAACATATGGCTATGACAGAAAATCTCTTGACTTAAAAGATTAGTTAACATTGATATTACAATGCATTTGGATTTTAAGCAAATACGAGAAAAAATAGAATTAATCTTATTAGTTAAACTACAGAGTTCACAAAAACATCTTACAAATACCATCAAGTCAAAAAGATAAAAGTAACTGTGACATATACACCAATGCAATTTAAGTTATATACATTATTTTAATAACCTGGGATGGGAGTTAGAGTAATACAAACATTTTAAGAACAAATTGTTCATTTTAGCAAACTCTTAGGTATCAACATAGGGATTGTAAATATTTTTCTTAAATACCTAAACAATTGTAATGGAATGAAAGTAGAACTTAATTCCAATTTACTTTTGTAAACAAAATAAACTTGCATGAAAAAGAAAAAAAAAAAAAAAAAATCCTTAGTCATATGAAGAATTTCATCATTGTAAACAGACGAAGTCATGGCTAACATAATAAAAAATAATTTGATGAAATAGAATTAAAAACATCAATCCACTTTAACTACACTTAAAAAAAAAATTGCATGCTTTTAATTAAAAACATAAAATTTATGAAAATACATTTTTTTCCTTCAAATTCCTTGCAATTCATGAAACTTATAAAAATAGTTTTGATATTCTAAAGGAAGATGCACATTGTTATTATAAAATGGGAAACTGCCAAACATCCCAAATGCAGACAAGAATGTTTATAGAGACATTCAATAGAACATTACTTGGAAAATAAGGAGATTACTTACAACACTATGATACAAATAATTATTCACTTTATAAATGATCGACTCAAAGTACTTTGGATGTTTGAGGTGTCGCACTTTCTTCAATTCTTTCTTTTCGGTAGGGCACATAATGGTCCCATTACCCAAGTCGATCAAAGTACGGTTCCTGCGAGCTTGAGCAAACAGCTTTAATCTTTCCTTACGTAAACTAACACGAACTTCAGAAAATTTAGACTTTTCCGTTTCAACACAATCTTCCGGTGCTGTATCTGTTTCACTGTCATCATCGTCAACGGCAGTGGGTGATACAGAAGCCTTTTTTGATGGGGGCTTCTTGGCAGTGATGGTAGCAGCTTGGGCAGATGCAGGAACCTTCACAGAAGGCCTGACTGTATCTTCATTAGACAAAGATTCAGATTTGCAAGGTGATATAACTGCTTTCACCTGGGGGGTTGCAGCTTTCACAAGGCTGCTGCTGCTGTTGTTGTTGTCACAAGTCACCTGATCAGAACTGCTGGCAAACTCTTTCTCTTCATCCTCCTCTATTATTGTATTCAGTTTGGAAATCTCGTAGGGACCCTTCAGTGGATGGCCCTTGGGTTCGTTTTTAAACGTCCGATTTACAGAGCAATTTGTTAAACTGCTTGCTTTCACTTCCAAAGGTTTCTTGCAGGGGGAAGGATTATATGTAAGAACAGGTGCAGCATTACAAGTCACAGGTGGATGGGGAGGAGTAAAGGGAGCTGTTTTGGGAGCAGTGGGAGAGTGAAATGTTGATAAGCGGTCCCTGTAGAGATTGCACAACACACCTCTTCTTGGAAAGGCCTCTTTATTGGCATTAGCAGCACAACTTGCTGTAGGGGAATTACAGGCTGAACTTGTTATACCAGCAGCAGTTGAGGAAGTCTGGTGGCTTACACGGCTGACACAACCCACACTTGGATCACTAGATGGTAGACTTGCCTGAAGATTACCTTTGATTGCAATTGATGATGACCAATTAACCAAATTATTACTGCTAATTGCAGTTGTAGGCTTTCCACCCAATATTGGAATGGTGTTTGCACTTGTCAAATTGCCCAGTGTTTGGGAGTTTCTCACATTTGTGGGCAGGTTTACCACTAGTCGAGGGGTGGTAGCAACACTAGTGCACATGGTAGAACTAGTACTTGGGCTGCAACAGGTCCGTGAGATATTACCCAAGCTTATATTTGTACAACTACTACTACTACTATTATTTGTACTGGTAGAAGTCACAGCAGTAATAGTAGTGGTAGCTTGGTTATTACTGGTGGTGGCGACGGCAGTTGCTGCTGTTGTTGGGGTTGTTGTGGTGGTGGTGGTGGTAGTGATGCTGTTGGCTGTTGAGCTGACGATACTGATTCCCAGACTTCTACTACTGATGTTCCTCCGGAAGAATCCAGAGGGTGGCATTGGTCCCATCACAAAACGACATGCTCCTCCAGTCTTGTTAGGGCTTGCAGCAGTAGTTTTGGAAGAAAGAGAGTCACCAATAGACTTGGTTGATGAAACACATGTTTGAGCAGCAGTGGACACTGCAGATTTGGTGATGGGTGAAGGAATGAGAAATGGTGTTGGTTTAGGAATGACAGGTGAAGAGGAAACTTGATGAGGAAAAGGTGGAATTGTTGCAGGTGATGAAAGGGTAGATGTAGAGGAACTCGTTACCAGTGATGAAGGAGAAACTGAAGATAATGGAAGAGATGTGCTTGCCAAAGGACTAGTTGAAGACGAGGTAACCGATTTAAAGATTGGGGAGGGTGAAGTCATAGCCAAAGAATAAGAAGAGGCAGATGTCGAATGAGTCTGTGAAGAGGTTGAAACAATCAATGCAGTGTTTGAAGTCATTGACGCCTGAGGTGATGAAGTTGAAGGAATGGTAGTTGGAGCACGAACTGAAGAGGCATGGGCAGAGACAAGAGCAGGAACTGGGGCTGATGGAACAGATGGTACAGTTCGCTTAAAACTGTCAAGAAGACACTTTCTTGGCTTACTGTAACTCCGAACAGAATTCTGAAGGTTCTCATTATACTGACTTTGAGAATTATCACAGATGTGAGGAGCACGGGCATAAGTTTTAGCCTCCAGTTTAGCAGAAGGGGTTGCCACTTGTCCACATTCAGTCAATTTATCACAGTCAGAGCTTCCAAATTTGGGAGCCTTGAGACACGTGGCAGCCATAGTACATGATGTTGTAATAGTAGTCGAAGCAGTCATAACAGCAGCAAGTGAAGACCTGGAGATTGTAAGACCCTTTTCTGCAGAAGAGGCTGTATCTTTAAGAGAACTATTGAAGGCAGGGTTAGGGTTATTGTGGCATATTGATACTGGGCTTGTTGTCTGTGTTGGTGGCGATGATATTGTCCCTGCAGTTGTGCTTACTGCAAAGACAACTTCCTGAGAAGCATCTGGAGAGGAATCATGGCAGTCTTTATTAAGATTGGTTGGCTTGCAACTTTTCATGGTGTTTTTCTTCTGTAAAAAAAGAAAAAACATATATACATTAACACAAATCAATATAACTCATAACATTTAAGCTGGAATTGCATAACTGTAAACTTTCTGATCATTCTATCTCATAAAATAACCATAATTTAATAAGCAAAATATGATGCTAATGACAAAATCACTTAAACTTGTTTTGGTTTACAATTATTTATTGGTCCTTCTGGATTTTTTTTTTAAGTAACTGATTACCCCTCCCCTCAAAAAAAAAAAAAAAAAAAAAAGTGAAAAAGTTCAGTTGAAAAGATGACATTTCTAAATTATTCTTATTGAATAGATTAGAGGAATTATCTAAATTTTGTAGTCATCATTATGCTAAGTTTTTAATTGTCGGTTCGTCATTTTTGTTTAGTGTCATCTCAACCTCTACGGATTAATTAATGTTGAAATCTAAATATTTTGTACACAATTTTATTTTTATTTTCATAGATAATAATGGTTTTATAGTGATAAAAGTCTTACTAATTAAGCCATAGCTGGAAGGAGAAGAGATGGATTTATACCTTTCCCAAATAAGTGAATATAATGATCCCAACTGAAATTGGAACTCGGCGCTCTGATTAACAATTCCAAGCCATTATCCCTTACAGCACCTGTACATCCAAGCTTACACTACCTGGTATTCCCAAGCAGGTATTCCCCTATCTAGATACTGACATGGCTCAACGTTGCTTAACATCAGTGACCATATGGGAACTGGTGTTTCAACAATCTGGCCAAACATCCTAAGTTTTTAACTGTTAAATTCTACATACATCAGTTTTAAATGCATACCTGCTATATTATTCATCACTTGAGAAATTGTGCACATTCCTATGCATCGTTTGAGTAATTTTTGGTTTGGTTCGTTTTGGTTTTATGGCATATCAACCTCAATGGGTTATTTAATGCCGACAATTTTTATTGTTGGTAATATTTTTCCTTCAAAAATTCCATTTCTGCTAATCTACCACTTTCTAACGGCCGTGGTAATTCCCACGGGTATATCCTGGTCAACACGGCACCAAATCTACCACTTCATCCCCAGCCCCTCAACCTCCGGCGTCTTTCTCTTTGGATTGAGGTGTTCACTCGGTCCGAACCGACCTTAGAGGTAACTAGCCGTACGCTCCCTGAGTACCCATAGATTATTTCGACTGGTCAAGTCCTGCTTGCTGCCCACGCTGTGTTAGTTTTTAGATCCAGTAAGTGGGGTGTTGTCCATACATTCATGGTTGACTGGGGGTGTGGACACAGCTGTGAGAGTTGGCGGAAGGAAGTTTAGAATGTGGCAAAATAAAACAAGAAATAATATCTGCAGAAGCCAGACAACAATGGGGGAAATATTGACGTCTTTTATATAAGATATCAGAACAGAGGTTACAGGGAGAATAAAAACATTTAACATAAATGAGAAAAGAAAAAGACAAAATGCATCCAGCGAATTCCCAACGGAGTGGAGGGTTTGTGTGTGATAAATGCGTATTGAATCGCCTGGGGGTAGGTTTATGACTAGTAGTCCAGTCTCATACAGATTTCTCAGAACAGGGGGCAGTCTTCATTCTCTAATGCTCTCGTCTCTCTCTCCCGTCTGGCCTCTCCTGTCTCGCTCGACCGTCTGCCTCCTCTTCAGCATAACTATGCTCGTTTATATAGATAAATCTGTTTGATCATGAATCAACCCTTGCACGCAATTATCAGGAGTGCCAAAAACTATCCCTTGACATGTAAACTGATTCTCCAACTATTTATCTTATCTCAATCACAAGTTCTTCCCAAAATTATACTTTGGGATATATAAACATTGATTCAACCTTTTAATCAAAACAAATACTGTTAAATAAAACCCAATATCTCGTAGCCTGAGTAAGCTCTATTTCAATTTTTAACTGATAAATTTTATTTAGACGATTTTTTCATTGTTTTTTTTCTAATAACCCAGATTTAAAACATTGCCTCTTGCTCTGAGATCATGTTTCTCATCGGTAAACACATCTTAACCCAAATTGTGTGTGTGTGTGTGTGTGTGTGTGTGTACCCCTCTCTGTTACACTAATATTTTTCTTTCAAATATGTATTACTGGTAATATTTTACTTTTTTTCAAGAAAATGTATAGCTGTATACAGTCCTGTTTGATAAAAGTGACTCAACTGATTTTTTTTTTTTTTTCTAAAAATATTTTTTGTCTATTGTTTTTGGGGTTAAAATGATTTTTAATCTTGCTAATATAAAGACCCCTTCCCAACCGCCTAGGAAAAAAGTTTATTCTCCCAAAGGTATTCTATTGATAATTATAAATTTGGATATAAATGAGATTCAGGAAAAAAAAAAAGAAAAGAAAAAGTGACTCAGATATCGCATTCTAATGATTAAACTGGTAAATTTAAGGAGCTTTTGACAAAATATTGAAAACTATTTTAGAATCAACTCAGAACAATATTCTAGAGAATTTTAGAACAGCTTAAATTAAATTCTAGAAAGCCTCATACAGTATAAAAAACAGCCACTCAGAACCACTTAAGGCATCTATTATTGCCCTCTCAAAAGCAGGCAAGTCTACGAGAGAAATTGCTATAACCTTACAATCAACTGTCTCTTGAGTTCTTAGGGCACAATGATGCCACTCCTGCTCCAAGGAAGGGAACAAGGGGACGAAAGAAAAAGATTGATGATAGAACTGGCAGGGTAATCAAGAAAGAAGTTACAAAGAATAGGACTATAACTAGCCAAGAAATTGCAGCCAGTCTAAGCGAAGAGCAAGGTGTTAGTCTTGCCTCTTCAACAGTCCGTCGGTGGCTGTTAGAACAAGGCTACAAATCTTGTACACGAAGGTTTAAGCTGCTAATAAGCAAAGCCAACAAAGCCAAGAGACTTGAATGGGCTCACTATTACAAAAGTTCCACTGTAGAAGACTGGAAGAATGTTCTCTTCTCCAATGAAACGAAAGTTGAGCTAAATTCAAAGGATAAGCGAAAATTTAGCAGTAAGTACTGTCAAGCATCCATTCAGTATAATGTTCTGGGGATGCTTTTCTTTTCATGGAACTGGTTTCTTAAAACCTATTGAAAAGACCCCCAGGAGAGAGTAGTACAAGAGAATTTTAGAGTCTTGTCTGCTCCTTTCTGCTGAAAGTGTGCAAATCGACCACACCAAGCTCATTTTTATGCAGGATAATTCTCCCTGTCACAAATCAAAATTGATGAAGGAATACTTTGATGCAAAGCAGGTGAGTGTTATGACATGGCCGCCCCAATCTCCTGAGATCAACCGCATAGAAAACTTATGGAGCATTATAAAGTACAGGCTCTCAAGAAAGCAGTTGAGCAACAAAGAGGATTTTGATTGTGAATTTTATATCTAAATGGAATTCAATGCTTGAGAATGAGATTTGATAGAACCTAATCAAGTCAATGCCAAAAAGGCTTGAAAAGGTTATTCAAAATAAAGAAGGACCTATAGATTAAATATTTCGAATAATATTACCTATTATAAATACATTATATCTCTATTATTCTTTATTTAAAGCTGTTCGGTTATGTTTCTATTGATTACTAGTTGCAGGAAATAAATGAGTCAGAGTTTTCCCACAGATCTCATTTATATCCAAAATTATAATTATCAATAGAATACCTTAGGGTGAGTAAACTTTTTTACTAGGTGGTCGGGAAAGGGTCTTTATATTAGTAAGATTAAAAATTAGTTCAACCCCAAAAACAATAGGCGAAAAAATTTAAGCGAAAAAAATTTAAGTAAAAAAAAAAAAAAAAAAAAAAAAAAAAAAATCAGGTGACTCACTTTTATCGAACAGCACTGTATATTTTCTTTTATTTTTTTCCTAAAATATATTGCTGGCAACATGTGATCTTCAAAAACGCATTGCTGGCAACATGTGGCCTTCAAAAACGCATTGCTGGCAATAATTTTTACAAAGTATTTCAGGTATTAAAACCTATTTTTACACTTTCATAGTGTTTTGACCCCACTTACAATTCCATTGAATAAGGTTTTGAATATTGATCATGTATTCTGAATAATAAATTTTTACATGTACAGATTTATTTTTTTTTATATGGGCGAAGTGGCCATCATTTCTATATACTTCTGACTATTAGCATTTTGTTTCTTATGTTTTGTTCTTTGAACTTCTTTTGTGTCTACTTTGTTTGATTTTGCTCCCTTAGTTTTACTATTCAGTTCTTTTTAATGAACTTTGTCTGTTACTCTATGTCCATTTTCTTTGGTTCTTCAGTAACCGTTTCTTTTTTTTTTTTTTGTATCTTTTCATTCTCTTGAGAATGTTTCTATTTCTTGGATTTTATTTTTTTTTCGTTTTGATTTTTTTGGGTTTATTAATTTTGTAGATATAGAGTTATTTTTGCTTGCAGTTGATGGTATAGGGTTTTTCAATTAGGTTCTTTTAATTATCTTTGTATAGATGATGACTGTTCCCTTGTTTGTGATGATCTAAAGTTTTGTTCCTCTATGTCCATTTCCCTTGATTCTTCACCAAAAGTGGAGTTATTATTTTTATGTACCTTTTGATTCTCTTAAGAATATTTACAGCTTTCTATTTCTTGGATTTTTGTACTTTGGTTTGGAATTTTTGGATTTAATTGTTTTCTACATGTTTGTTTGAGGTTGAAGGGACAGGATTTTTTTTTCTATGGGATTTATGAGTGATATACCACATTTTATAGTTCTACTAAACTTTTTAATTTGTTAATAAGAGTTATAAGATCTTAGCTTCTTAATGCATTGTTTTCTTGGATGACTTTTTGTTGATTTGATATTTTATTGATATTTACATATAATGCTTGAAGTGAATTAGATTCAAGCCATTTCCTGGCTTCTTGGAATGAGATATTTTGTGTATATTTTCTTCTAATTATTTCCTTTTCCTTTTTCCAAATATTACTCTTTGGAGTCTGCTGAATGTTTTTATTTACAGTTTGGACATAAAGGAGGCCTTTCACAAGGTGATTCATCATGCTCAGTTTCCGGTTCCCCACGTCTTCGACAGACAGATGTTATTGTCATAAATTTGGTCATCTTCAAAATGTTTGTACATCTACAGAGATTAGGAATGTATGGCTCTACCTTGGCTATTGTGTAACCTATCTTTATTTCTTTTGGTAGAGTCGGTTTGTCGAATGTCAAAATATATGTGTTGGTGTTTATTATTGTGTCATTTCTTTTTACTTGAATTCTTTTAACATTTGTTACTCCTTGCTATTTTTTAGGGTGTCATCATTTTCAATTTCTTCTGATGAACAAAGTGACAGTTCTGGGCATTTTATTACTCCTTTTGATGAATTAAAAAATTGATGGGGGTAGGCCTTAACTTTATTGTTCTCAATTTGCTTGATTTTTAGAAATTTCTCTTTTTTGGATATCACTTGAATTAATAGAGTATTATTTTTCTTTATTTTTTTTTACCAATTGTGGTTTGATCATGCCTGAAATAACCCTTTGTAACATGAAAGGAGACACTTGATATATCACCCTCTACTGATTCTACAACAATGAAAGTTGGAAATTGATTTTTTTCTATTTCATTTTCGTTTTCAGAAGTCTCATATTGTCTCTTGGTTCGCTTATAAGAGATAGCCATATAATTTTAATTTTTGTATTCGCTGTCTGTGCTCCCCACCCACCTTGGAGTTCCTTCTTAAGGGACGCTATCAGGGGGGACTAGTCCCATTTGCCCTAATCCGCTAGGGCTACACAGTATAGTTGTGATGAGAGTGGATACGAGCACCTGCACTTCCCCACCATATCTACCCCAGTATAGCATGATGTAAGGTTTTGTGGCCCTGTCGGACCCATTATCTATCTTCCCAACTAGCCCTTGCCACAATGTGACTAGCCGATTGGAATAGATTGGGTTATTTCATCTGCCGGTCTATCCCAGGTGAGAAATATAAGTCAGAGAAATTTCAAGACAAAATACATCATATTTTTACAGACATAGCTCAATACCTAGAGAATTCTCACAGTTCTTTTTTCTTTTCTTCATGCATTCAGGTAAAAGAAGGAAAAATGATTTGAAGTTAGAGAAAAGAATGTCTTTCACAAGTAGAGAGTTGTAAAATCTGGTAAAATATACCTAGATATCAAAAATCATTTTAGAAGATTCATGGTACTGCACTGTCTCTTACCTTTTCTGATAATTTGACAGCATTTGGTCCCATGAGATGTTGAGCACACTTAGAGTTTTGGAGTGCTTTCATCACACAGGAGAAGCCATGTTGCCGGGTATCCCGAATTACACATTCCCATGATGCAGGAGTTTTCTCTGAACACAGCAAACAAATGTATGGCACATCTTCAGGTAAATGAGAGAACATCTGATAGAGCTCATCTAAAAGGAAACAGAAAAAATGTTTAATATTTCATTTTAAAATTGTTCAAAATGGTTATTATAATCTGAAATCAATGAAGCTTTGTTGTTTCCAAGTAGTCAGATTGAGAAAATTCTTCTAGACCAATTTGCCTCTTTCTGTGACTTATCCACTACATCATACAACACCCAAATCTCCTGAGTGATCTCTGGTGTTTCAAACAAGAGACTGTTACCTCAGCTAATCACACAGAAAAACAAAGTTTGGCAATAATAACAGAAATGTCTTTGCACCAATTAAAATTTTATAAAAAAGTAAAAGTTTAACAGCTTTTGAATAACATGTGTTCATGGAGAGAAAGTCCAGACATTTGTTGAATGAAACCATAACAGGTCAACTCAATCGTGACTTCTGGAATCATCAGCAAATTACAAAAATTAAAATTAAACTTTAATGTCCAGTTTCACAAACTATGAGGGAGACTAAAAAGGTTTGACCACTGGGAGAAGTTAGCTATATAAAGCATTTCATATGTGTACCTGTGAGTCCTCCACATGTTGCATGCACCCAACTTTCACAAGTTGAACACTGTACCATCTTGGAATCCCAATCATCATCTGTATAGCACTTACGGCAGATGGGGCAGAAATTACCTACGACACAAAAGCAGAATTCATTAATACTTCATTTATAACAATAAGAATTTTTATGCATTAAAATCATAAATGCATAGGGATATAGATACAGACACACACACACACACACACACACACACAGAGTATCAAAACATGACATGCAACCATTAAAAAAAAAAAAAAAAAAAAAAAAAAAAAGTTTAAATAAGGAATTATGAATGACAATACAGGAATCCCTTAATGCGTTTTTGATTAGTGTGCTAAAAATTTTTATATACCAAAATTTGATTACTGCAGTAAAACATTTTTCAGTTTAACCATAGTAATTGAAAATTGATTTTCTTTTATCATTAACTAAAAATCTTCTAAAATTTAAAAATAGAGAATGGGTACCGTATCTAAATTAATTACCATACATAAATTTAAAGAAAAAAAAAAAAAAAAAAAAAAAATGTTTATCAATAGATAAATTTTATATAATCCAATAATAAAAAATACATATTTGACTATTGGCCTATTAAAATTTGTTTTTTTAATATTTTTATTTTTTTTCATGTATATTTTGAAGCTCTTAGAAAATTGCCGATTTAATTAGATACAGAAATTTACATTTATTTAAAAAAAACACGAAAGATGTATGCATTTACTATGGAAAGATTATATATAAAATTTTCAGGTTAAAATACTAATGATTATATGTCTGAAAAATTTGAAGTGGCAATTTCTCAGTATCAACAATTAAATGAAAAACAGAAGAATACGATGTGGCAAACACTCTAAATACGTTTTTCATAAAAATCCAATTAACAAACATTATTTTATTGTATCTTTTTATATGTACCCATATTTTAATTAAAAAGTACACAAATTATAAATTAATTGTGAATGGCACTAAAATTTGAGGTACAAATTACATCATTTCCTATAAGCTATTATATTTGATTAATGTGTTTTTGATTAGTCACTCGTCAAGCAATTCCTGTATACTGATTTACCTATTGTTACCAATTTATACAGAAATTGGAATGTTCTTTGCTGAATTCCATGTATTATTTAAAACATTTACTTATTTAAGTTTAGCTTAGTAGGGTATTAGAGAAACAGCAGGAGAAAAAATGCTCTATGTCAAGTGATTAGATTTTGGATGTCTAGAAAGTCAGCATTAAAAATGCTTTTTTTTAAATATTTCATTTTCTTATTGGACCAAGATTGAGTGGTGATGAAAAATATGCAACTCTTATCCACCAACATTATCATCACTTAATATTAGCAGAAATGATAATCCTAACAAGCAAAGAACACAAGACAAACAAGTAAATTTTCTTTCAATTTCATTTGCCAACATAAAAACTTAATCAACCAAAATATAAAAATTTGATAAATAATCAAATTCCCCAAAAGTTAAAAAACCTAAGGAATCAAAAGATTCTTTGAATTTCAAAATAATTAAATAAAAAAAAATTAAATAACTGGTCGTAAAATCAGTGAAAGAGTTGCTGTAAAAGTCCGAACCTCTGTCCATCAGTTTGCCACATTCATAGCACAGGGAGAAGTCATGCATCCACGTAGCATTGCCCGAGTTGCCTGGAGTTGTTGCACCACAGCTTTTACAACGGACACACTTCGTGCAGATCTATGTTAGGGGGAAAAAAAAAAAAGTTTAATTTAAAAAGTGAATAAATCTATAAACTGTCAATTTAGCAAAAGACACAACAGACAAATACTAAAAATCCAATCTTTCATACAAAAAAGTTTTAAACTGCATCAAAACCTGGAAGTGGGGGGGAATACTAACAACAAATCATAAGCAAGAAAATATTTAAAGATGCAGAATATTAAGAACATCGGTTGTCTTCCCATTTTTTTTTAAACCAAAAAATTAGATATGCTGTGCAAGGAAGTGGAGGAAAATTAATTTTTCAAAAATAATTTTTATAGGTCTACATTTGATAGATATGTCAAACTGGAAGTTGAATCTTTTATAGGAGTTGATGAATGTGTTGAAGAGAGATATCTTTGAGGTTAGAATTATAGGTATTAAAATTATAATAGATGCCTTCAAGTTGATGACTTGATAATTTTCTTTGTAAGTTCTTGGAAAATAATTTTTTCCGAGTTGTAAAACCTCACAACCAAGCAAATTTAAACTAAAAAGTATATTCATAAAGACAATGTTCCTTCATATTCTGCAAAAGAGTATTGCCCACCATGCAAGAGAAAGAAAAAGAGAGAAAAGAAAGAAAAAGAGAGAAAAGAAAGAAAAAGAGAGAAAAGAAAGAAAAAGAGAGAAAAGAAAGAAAAAGAGAGAAAGAAAGAGAAAAGAGAGAAAGAAAGAAAAAGAGAGAAAGAAAGAGAAAAGAGAGAAAGAAAGAGAAAAGAGAGAAAGAAAGAGAAAAGAGAGAAAGAAAGAGAAAAGAGAGAAAGAAAGAGAAAAGAGAGAAAGAAAGAGAAAAGAGAGAAAGAAAGAGAAAAGAGAGAAAGAAAGAGAAAAGAGAGAAAGAAAGAGAAAAGAGAGAAAGAAAGAGAAAAGAGAGAAAGAAAGAGAAAAGAGAGAAAGAAAGAGAAAAGAGAGAAAGAAAGAGAAAAGAGAGAAAGAAAGAGAAAAGAGAGAAAGAAAGAGAAAAGAGAGAAAGAAAGAGAGAAAAGAGAAAGAAAGAGAGAAAAGAGAAAGAAAGAGAGAAAAGAGAAAGAAAGAGAGAAAAGAGAAAGAAAGAGAGAAAAGAGAAAGAAAGAGAGAAAAGAGAAAGAAAGAGAGAAAAGAGAAAGAAAGAGAGAAAAGAGAAAGAAAGAGAGAAAAGAGAAAGAAAGAGAGAAAAGAGAGAGAAAGAGAGAAAAGAGAAAAGAGAGAGAAAAGAGAAAAGAGAGAGAAAAGAGAAAGAAAGAGAGAAAAGAGAAAGAAAGAGAGAAAAGAGAAAGAAAGAGAGAAAAGAGAAAGAAAGAGAGAAAAGAGAAAGAAAGAGAGAAAAGAGAAAGAAAGAGAGAAAAGAGAAAGAAAGAGAGAAAAGAGAAAGAAAGAGAGAAAAGAGAAAGAAAGAGAGAAAAGAGAAAGAAAGAGAGAAAAGAGAAAGAAAGAGAGAAAAGAGAAAGAAAGAGAGAAAAGAAAGAAAGAGAGAAAAGAAAGAAAGAGAGAAAAGAAAGAAAAAGAGAAAAGAAAGAAAAAGAGAAAAGAAAGAAAAAGAGAAAAGAAAGAAAAAGAGAAAAGAAAGAAAAAGAGAAAAAGAAAAAAAAAGAGAAAAAGAAAAAAAAAGAGAAAAAGAAAAAAAAAGAGAAAAAGAAAAAGAGATGGCCTGCATTCTCTTCAAATATTAAGCCAATTAAAAATTTATGGTTAAAAAAAAAAAAAGAATGCAAATGTGAAGGGTAAACAATATTAAAGATGGTTTCTGAAAAGCAATTAAAGTTAACAAAAACAAGAAAAATAAACCCCCTAAAAAATTAATGAGCGTTACAAAATGAAACGAGTTCATTTGAACATATAAAATAATATTTTATTCAGGTGTATGGTAAATGGTTTAAAATTGTCAAAATTAGTGGATTTATAATTAAAATTGGATTTCTATTAATGTTCCCTTAAAGAATTTTCACTCCCACGTCTGAAACTGAGAAGAAATCTGTCACATAAGCTAAAAAGTCATAAACAAGAAATTGTGAAATAAATTTCATCTAAACAAATGCAACAGAAGGTTAATAATAATAAAAAAATAAAAAATCCCCCCCCCCCCCCCCAAAAAAACAAAAACAAAAAAAAAACCTGGCTGGTGGGAAGAAGAGGTGGATTCATATCTTACCCAAAGGTATTTGTTCCTAATTAGTTATAATGAACACAATGGAAGTTCGAACTCTGCTTTCCGAGTATTACCAAACAACCACTCATCTAGGTAGTAAGCAGTTTTGACGTAATTGCTTAACTTCAGTGATCAACTAATGTTTCAACACTAACAGAATTTAAAAATTGATAAGTTGTGTGGCAAGGACAAGTTACTTCAAAAATCATTGGTTAATTAACACAACCTCTCCAAGTAAATTTCTGACAAACCAGACACTTGTTTATACTAAAAAAAGATTTTTGAAATCTTGTGAAAACAATGCTCTCAGGATAACCATTCTCAACAAATTTAGATTTCATGGAATCCAGTCTGAGATGTCATTTCCTTCTAAGAAACTTATGTGAGTACAATGAACCAAAGTGTTAATTAGATGCACTTCCCTTTGTTTTGGATTAAATTAATCACAACATATGTAGAGAGGCTAATAGAAATTTGTTTCTGAAATATAAGAAACCTAGATTCAGACATCTCAACAAGAAGAAAAGGACACAAGTTATTTTCTTCTGTCTCAAAAGTAAATCTAAAAGTCGAATGTACAGTTAATATTAAGTTGTTAGGTCAGGAATATGTGCCCGTTTACAAAAAACTAATGAGACTCAGATGAAAGGGGTTTTTACTCTTTAAAATACTCTTATTGAAGCTAAATTTTGTTGATTTAGATGCAACCTCCAACACAAATGTGGATAATGTAGAACACGATATATAAGAACACAAACCTCGATAAAAGAATGTTGGCAGAAAAGACTGATGATATTAAAAGAATACATGAAAATACTACTTAGGTTCCAAAACCACAGAAATCACTTGGTAAGCTGTTCAAAACTTTTCATGTTGACAGAACTGATGTTCCAGAATTTTCTATTGTCTCTAAGTATATGGGCTGCCATTGTGTGTATTTTATCAGATCTGCAACAACAGTTTTAGTGATGCGGATATCTTGATTTCATGTGCTACTATTTGGATCAGCATGTGCTCACCATTTTGGCTGTTGTAAACAATGTCTATGCAAATATGTTCGTATTTGCTGTGATTCTAAATCAATTAGTTACTTTCAGAATTGTAGCAACACAAATTACAGAGAAATTAAGTATTTTGAACCATTCACATTGATATGCCTTTATAATGGACTTCATATTCAAATATACGTTCATTGGATCTATATATTTTGAACTTAAACATAAAATTTGTTTGCTAGTCTATTTGCATAAAACCTGACCCACATAGCAAGCAAAAGAAGGCAGAGCAAGCGAAAGACCGAAGTCAAAACGACAGAAGCCAGCAGAAGGCGGGAAACCAACAAAGCCAGCAGAAGGCGGGAAACCAACAAAGCCAGCAGAAGGCGGGAAACCAACAAAGCCAGCAGAAGGCGGGAAACCAACAAAGCCAGCAGAAGGCGGGAAACCAACAAAGCCAGCAGAAGGCGGGAAACCAACAAAGCCAGCAGAAGGCGGGAAACCAACAAAGCCAGCAGAAGGCGGGAAACCAACAAAGCCAGCAGAAGGCGGGAAACCAACAAAGCCAGCAGAAGGCGGGAAAAACAATGAGAAAAAAGTATTAACTTGCATAATATCTGATATGGTTGATATAACTAAATTTGAATTTTCCTGGTGATGGATTTCAGTGGTTAAGATTCTACCTATTTAAGACTTCCAAGGATACAGGTTCAAATTTTGTCAAAAGCTATTTATTTATTTTCAGTCAATTCTGTTTATTCAATAGTCATAGAATATAAAAATGACACAAATGCTTAAAAAAAAAAAAAAAAAAAAAAAAAAAAATATGGATGAAACTACTGTGAAATGATAACAGAACCAGAATGAGTTTTACAAAATTGGAAATAAATTTCCATGTTAAGTTTTACATAAGCTTCACAGATATTGATTATCATATATACACAGTGTGAGGGATAAATGGTCATCTAAATTAAGCAAAAACGAAAATAACACTGACATCTCATTTTAACAGATATATTTACCATAATTACACAAAAATATCTTAAAATACTAAAGAGTAAATTTATTCAATAAAATCACCATTATCTTCAACCACAGCCTCCAGATAACTTCAGAACCTTCAGTTCATCTTTGGCGTTACAAGGTATTTTGTTGGTCTCTCGCTCAACTGCACCCTACATACAATAATCAACGGGGTTGCAGTCTGGGGAGTTAGGTGGCCAAATGTAAGGGGTGATGTAGTTGTAGAAATTGTCTGACAGCCATGACTGGGTTCACTGCTTGTGTAGCATGGTGTAGAGTTGTGTTGCCAGACATAGGGCCTTCCAGCAACCACCCTCTTGACCGTACTACCTCCTCAAGGCATTTGATGTAGGGCTCCATATTGAGCCCGAGGTCCTCACCAACAAATACAGAAGTTCTTTTCTTATCAGAACAATCAGAGTGAGTTTTTCTAACTGCTGTACCTTCATAATCACCATTAGACTCATCCAACTCTTTCCAAATCCTCTGCATTGTTCTCAGATTGACACACAAACATTTTGAAATGTTCGCATTAGAGTTTCCAGCATGAATGCCAGCATGTCATTCCCGAATTTCTGGCAGAGTGAATTGCATCATGGTGCTCTTTTTCTCACAGACAGTGTCCAACTGACCCTACTATACTGTGCAATCGACAAAATCAAAAACAAACAATGCACATGTACAAAATCAAGAATATAAAATTGACAATTCACCCATTGCACCCTGTATATAACCATTTCTTTTGAGAATACTGAACCCACAATAATATTCTATTATTTTCTAGTCATTTTTAAACCCCAAATTTTTTATATGACTTTTGTTAAAAAAGGAGACTTACCCAAATCTTCTTCTTTTTGGACGGCTTTGTTGGATAGTTGGGACCTAGGCACTCTGGGTGGTAAGTATCCTGACACTTGTTACATTGTAGTAGCTGAAGAAAAGAAAGCTTTATTTTAGCTACTTATCAACAATTAGGGACAAGAATTTCAGGAAACATTGCTTGGTAATCATTTTGATTCCTGCAGACATTAGGTTAATCCTAAGGAGCACAAAGGGTGAAAATACACACATGTTCTCTCTAAAGGAAAGACTTACATTGTTTTGTTTTCCACACACTTGACAGTACTGACAGCGGAGACAACACCAGTTCTCTTGGTTCTTCTCTGTTGGTCGACTGTCTTCATCCAGACAAAACAAGTGGAATGGTTCACAGCAAAGATGGCAATAAACAAACTGAAAAACAACAGGAAAGCAAATATAACCATTAAATCCTATCATTATATAAGCATCAACACTTATTAATTACTTGCTTCCATGCATCATGTGAGATGCATTCTTGTCCAAAATTAACAAAATTCTATTGAAGATAATAGTTAATGTTAAGAAGCATCTATTTGATGAAACATTTTTCAACTAATAATTTCAAACTTGGCTTGTTATATTAAGAAACTGAAGTTTTTATATCTTGGCATTATTATAATTACTACAAGACTTTGGCAGCATCTATGCATAAAATAATCAGTTACTTGTGAAGCATTTTGTAGATGAGCTCATTTATTAATCAGTTTGTAATGGTATTTATTTTTAACTTGCATTTAATAAATTTGTAAATAGAATTGTAAAACAAATAGCAACATTTATTGAAGATAGTTGAAGGGAAAAAGAAAATATTTACAGAAATGAGCTGCCAAGTAAGAAAGTTTGCAATCATTTTTGTCTTTGTGGAAATATAAATAGTATATCTACATGGAAAAGTGTTTATTTAACAACATACTAGTTGAATTGAAGATTTTAGTTGTTCATTTGTGATGATTGTTACTAAATTTGGATGAAAATTTAGTCAGGAATGAAAGAGTTCTCAAAAAAAAAAAAAAAAATAAAAAAAAAAAAAATTTATGCATTTGGTTGATTTTTTTTTTCTGTTTGGTAAATGTTAAGCTGATTTCTAAGAGGCAAAAGGATTAGAATAAATCTAAATAATAGTTGGCTTAAAAAGTCAGTTAACTTACATCATGCTGTCCAGCACTGCCACACAAATAACACACTGTTCGCATGCATAGTGGTGTAGAGACCAAGATGGCTAAACCTTCCTCCCAGACACGGCACAAATCACAGTCTTCCTGTAAAAGTAATAAGTTGACTTTTTTTTTTTTAGGATTAAATGTAAAAAAAACCAAAACCCACATATATATATATACACACACACGCACACACAACCTATGGGTGCATGTTGACAAACACAAATATTGACATTGTTAAAAATAAACTTTTGAGTTTAAAGTTTTGTAGGTTTATCAAAGATTTGACAAGTGTATATATATATTTGCCATTTCAGTATTAAGCACCCAATTAAGTAATGGACACCTAAAGAAAATTGTGTCAACTTTATGATCTAGAGAGAGAGGGGGGAAAAAGAGAGAGAGGGGGAAAAGAGAGAGAGGGGGAAAAAAGAGAGAGAGGGGGAAAAAAGAGAGAGAGGGGGAAAAAAGAGAGAGAGGGGGAAAAGAGAGAGAGAGGGGGAGAAGAGAGAGAGAGAGGGGAGAAGAGAGAGAGAGGGGAGAAGAGAGAGAGAGGGGAGAAGAGAGAGAGAGGGGAGAAGAGAGAGAGAGGGGAGAAGAGAGAGAGAGAGGGGGAAAGAGAGAGGGGGAAAGAGAGAGGGGGAAAGAGAGAGGGGGAAAGAGAGAGGGGGAAAGAGAGAGGGGGAAAGAGAGAGGGGGAAAGAGAGAGGGGGAAAGAGAGGGGGGGAAAGAGAGGGGGGAAGAGAGGGGGGGAAGAGAGGGGGGGAAAAGAGAGAGGAAGAGAGAAAAAGAAAACAAAACAGCCAAGTTTTATTAGATTCAGGTAAAAGTTTCCAGCATTTTTTCAAAATCTTTTTGACCATTTAAATTTACAGTATCAAAATATTTTCCTTGGCTTTTCATAACTATATGCCACACCTTTCAGGATCTTTGTGTCTTCTATTCACACATCCAAATTCATTTTCACACAGACATGTCTCAGAGATCCCACATCAATGCACTTCAGCCAAACCGTGTACTTGTTGATCTTATTTGTTGGTGCAGCCGAGGACAAAGGCATCATATCCTTTGGTGTTACATTCTAGAAAACTGCTTCCTTAAAGACTTATTCAACTATTTCCAGACAGAATATATGCATACAAAAAAAAAAAAAAAAAAAAAAACCTGTCAAAATGTCACACAAAAGCTTTGTGGATAAGTCTTTAAAAAAACTTGTTGCATAATGCCATACTATGAGGAGCTTGTCTAATATGGATTCATGTTGGAGTAGGAAACTGAAATTGAAGATAAAAGGTCACCAAGCAGAGAAATGTATAGGAGCAGATATTCAATGGCTGACATGTAATGCCTGCCATCATAATGTGTAATATGCATTCCTCAGTGTTGGTTAACTAACTTTCCTTTCTACCAATGCACAATCTTGCCGGATTTATTGATTGACAAAAGTACTGCATTTCTTAACTACCAACTGAATGCCTACTCTTGACATGAAAAGGCAAACTTGTCTTTACTAAAGACAGTGTTATTTTCACTTTGGGATGTCCACAATGCTGATTAATGTCCATTACTTGATCGTGACTTAGATCTTCAACAACAGCGGCACACAAAGGATTTATAAACACAGTTTCTTTATCCTGCGGCAGTTTGTTTAGCTTGTCCACTAGTAACATTTGAAAATAATGGTGATGAAACTTCCACTCATTTTCCTACTTACAATATCCAATAATGTGCTAATGGATATTTTATAAAATTTTACAAGAACTTCTTTAAGTGACAAAAATCATAGCCCACAAGCATGCAGTACTTACTTTGTAGTCTACTCTGATTCGATGTGCTGCTGGGGAGTACATATAGTCTTGATTGGTCCATTTTCGCACAGCCAGGGGTCCACTGCCCTTCGAACTGAGGCAGCCTGCTGTAGCAGCTGCTGCCGCTCCCCAGTACGATGTTGGTGCCTGAACAAGCATGTTCACAGAGTCCGTAGACTTGCCACAGAGGGTCACTGCCTAGCAGAAAGGACGTTCACACATTTACGGCTCAACACAATTAGGTTAGCACAAGACTAGTAACAATTAATAAAGTTAGTAATAATGAATTTTAACTACAGATTAAAAAAAATGCTTTACAGGTATAGAGAAAAATATCTACATTTGTGTAAAGAAAAGAAAAAAAGAAAAAGTTCAATAATAAAAGAAATCCTCCTATATTATTCACATGAAAATTTTCCTAAGGAAGAAATATAACTGAATATGTGATAATTTTCTTTAAATATTTAAATTTAATGACCTGGTGTGATTAGCATCCTCATCAGTGTGTGCAGACTTTGAAATAATGTATTTTGTATGCTAATGAGAATATTTAAACATTGAATTAACTTTGCTAATTACTAAAAAGTTATTTAAACATCAAATTGCATAAGTTTCATGAATAAGTGATAGATAGAAAAAATCTCAGATGCAAGTTACAAAGTTTTCCTAAAGTAAAGAATATTTTTTATTCAGCCTAGTCTGGTACAAAGCCACTGTAATGATGGTACCCTGATGGATGTTACACCAATGAGTGAATGATCTAGCATTGATATTAAGCATCATCACACAAATTTATTTTTAAAATACAACTTCTGTATTATACATGAAATAAGTTTGCTTTCAGTAAACATGCTCTCACCAAATGTTAAAAGGTTCATTGTAAGCGTGTAAGCTTTCATAAAACCATTTCTATAAAGCACCTGTTCAGTTTCTTATTTTTTTAAGTTCCCCTTTAGGAAATTAAATTTTATTTTTTATTCCTTTTTCTCTGAACCTCTTAAATGTTATAATTTTTCCAGATAACTTTTTATATTAGTGAAGGAAAAAAAAAAAGAAAAAAGAAAAAAGCATAAAATATTCTTCAAAAAAATTATATATAGCATAGTAATTATGGCTCAGAATAAATAAGACATTTTGCTATCCAGTTTTACATGGGGGGCTGTGGGTGAAGAGATGCAATGTAAGCGTATATACATACATTATAGATATGCATGTATGAAAAAACAACAATTTCTTCTCACCTTTTCCTTGTTCCTTTTCTTTAACTGTTGGAATAGATATGGCCTCTTTAGTTTAACATTTGGTTTACCCAACTTTGGTTGGTGACCAGAAGAAGGCCGCCCATCTAGATGTCCTGCACCAGCCCTTCTTCGTCTGTCTCGGTGGCTGTTAGGGGTACCAGAATAAGAATCTGGTTCTTCATGACACTCATCTGAAAATTCACTTTTCTTGGGCAAGATGAAAGAGTTTGTAGCACACTTTGTGTAACTAGGAAAAGTACATCGCCGATTGCTGTGTAAAGTATAAACACTCACGTTAAAATAAAAACAAATTTGATTTTAATAAGTAATAGACAAAAAAAAAAAAAAAAAAAAAAAAAAAAAAATTAAAAAAAATAATTAACTAAGGAAATTTTTAATTGCTACATACAAGATAAAGTTCAAAAAGATTAGGCATTAAATATCAAAATCTGTAACATGGCAACAATGTCACTCATTTGTGTGCTAGAAAATTTACCTCCCACCCACTGTAAAATCATATAGTAGGATTTTACAAGTGATTAGTAGCTGCATGACAACTTGTTGATTTAAAAAAAATTAAAAAAAAGACCAAGTAAATAAAAACCTAATATAATGAGTGCTATTTGTTAGCCACATGTCAAGGAATATCTGTTGCTGGGTTCTGCCATTTCATTTCCATTTTGGATATTGAGAAATAAAGAAAATTTGACCAACTTTCTCACCTATTCTAGTCACTGCCTTGTGAAAAAGCAAATCACTTGTGTTACAAATGCTAGAAAGAAAGAAAAAAACCAGTTGATATAGTTTTTTTCTTTCTTTTTGTACCTTTTTGCTATCCATTTATCTCCAAAAGCGATAAAATGGGATTAAACAAACTTCCTACAAATCCTTAAACACCCAAGTCAGGCAAACAGACATGCCAGACGACTGTTCCACAAACAGGAATGTATCTATGTATGTGTGTGTGTAACTCCACTAAGACAACTATCATGGCCAGTGGGGGTTGCAGCTGATGACCTGATAAGGATGATAAGTTCACACAATCTAATTTGTAAGGGAGAATTCATCAACCACACTTCATGGATACCTGGAGTTTGAATCATGATGGATAAGAGAATGCTTCTAAAATCATTAATGGAAGTTTAACAAAAAAAAAAAAAAAAAAAAAAACAAGACAACTTACATGCAGGCTTGTTTGATGACATTTTTACCACCATATTTTGGTTTATCACTGAAACGAAAAGCAAAGAAAAATTAAAAAAAAAAAAAAGTTCCCAGATCAACCCACTTTCCAATAAGTCAGTATTTGAATGTTTAGAATTTGAAATACTGATTTGAAGAATTGGTTTGGGTGAAGAACTCATCACGCACTTATAATCACTATATTACAAACAATGTAGTATGAACTGATATGGAACAATATAAAATGAGTGTTAAATGACTAGATACAGATGTGCCAAAATTTGATATTAACCAATCAAATAGGAAAATTCTACAAAATCATCTCTTCCTAATTTTCAATCATATTTAAATGTTTCTCACTTAAAAATATTATGACTTAATTGTATGATGAAAACCACTCTAATTTTACACTTCTGAAGGAGAAGTGTGTGTTTGTGTGTGTGTGTATATATATATATATATATATATATATATACACACACACACAAACACAATTTATGTCAAAGTTAGGATAAAAATGAGAAAATCCAGTCAATCACTGAAACCTCTTGACAAGTGGACTGAACAAAAGTTTGTCTACAAAATTCTGGAGTTGAAGTGCTGAATATAACATCTATCAACTAATGACTGGTAGGAATAATTCCAAAGAGGGCATTAATTCAAAGAGAATTCAATGTAATTAGTTATTTTTCTTTCTTCTCTCTAGTTTTCCTTTTCTCCTGTTAATCCAGTATATCAGTCCAGAGGACTTATTAAGAACTTTCAGTCTGAAGAGATGAAATGTTTGGTTAAAAGGAATTTTCAACACTCCTGAATCAACCTTAAGAAAAATGCCACACGAGACAAAATTCTTTTGCAACTAAAGATCAAGAGTTCTTGTTAAATTTATCTGCTTTCTTGACCTGGTCCTGAAAACCAAACAACAAAACAGAACATTGAATATAGATTATCCCATGTTTACCAGTCAGGAAACTTGCTGAACTGCTTCAAGCTGCAACTAATTCTCAGCAAAATGTTTTAATAAAACCAAAAAATTAATTTTTGCAAAGATGATTGGTTTGGAGAACATTTATAAATAAAACTTTGAATACAATGGTTTTCTATAAGGCATGAATGAATTACCTGTCTAGTTTTCAGCCCTTAAATATGTGGAGGAAACTGCTCAGGTGCTAAGCTGCGTAATGACCCACCCTGCAATCACACCTGGTCATGTG